>CAUYRH010131018.1:0-71418 GCA_963574655.1 Perodicticus potto | reverse complement strand
CACACCCATATAACCAGCGAACAGATCAAGAAACAGAAACAATTGTGGCGGGCGCCTGCAGTCCCAGCTACTTGGGAGGCGGAGGCAGGAGACTCGCTTGAGCCCAGGAATTGGAGGTTGCTGTGAGCTGTGATGCCACGGACTCTATCCAGGCTGACATCTTGAGGCTCTGTCTCAAAAAAAAAGAAAGAAAGAAAGAAAGAGTTTGGGCTAAGAGACCAGGATGCAACAACCATGAAGCCAAGGCTCACTCAGGAAGCATAGCTGGTGACTAGACCAACACTCGTGATGACACTGCTGCCAATTTCCTGGTGCACTGTGTGCAGAACACACATGAGAAACGCCGGGCGGGCCTGCGCTCAGCATGGCACAAACTGAGAACAAGTGCAGTCATATACAAGGAAAACTTGGACTCTAGACCTGTGCCGACAAAACTAATTGTGTGACTGTGAAAATGAGCAAGTCACTGAAATCAACAGGAAAAACCTAAAATGGCAAATAAAAGGCAAAACTTGATGTCAACCAAAATTCAATGTAAGTCAAAAAAATTTAGGGGAAAGAACCAATGAATTGGAAAACAAAAGGTTTTTTTCCTCCCAGCTCTGTCAATCTCTGGTTGTCCCGCCATGGGTAATTTGGGTACCATCTCTGAGCCTCAGTCGCCCCAATGATTGAATAAGCTGGTGGACTGGATGCCATCATAGCTTTGTGCAGTGGAGTGGCTTAAGCACACGGCATCTGCAGACATTCTTCGCAGGTTCAAACCCTGTTGCACCCCTTATTGGCTCTGTGCAGTTGGAAAAATTCTTTGTGCTTCAACTTGCCTATCTGTGAAATTAGATTATTATCTCAAAGGCTGCTGTAAGGATTAAATGTGGTAACTCACATAAAGTCCTAAGAACTGTGGCTGCCATGTAGTCAAGCACTACATAACAGTTAGCTACCACTGTCATCTGCTCTGAATTCAAATTTCTCTATTTCTACAAATTTAAGTTTTAGCTGAGATTTTATGGACATTTATGTAGCAAAGCACCATGGCTGCCTGCTCTATGCGAGGGATGCAGTAACAGGCACGGGGATGGGCTGTCTCTGTCCTCATGGAACTTAAAAGCTGGTGAGGAAAATGGACCTTAAGTCAGCAGTTATGAGTATGATGTATGGTCTAGAGGCAAATGAAGGAAGGAAAGCAAAACAAAAACTGGGCACAAAGAAGTATGAGAGAAGCAGAGTCCCAGGTCAAGCCTAGGATAGAGAAGCTGTTAGTTTCAGTCAAAACCCTGAAGATTTTGGATTCTCCCACAGTACTCTGCACATGTCCCTGGGGGGCCCAGCAAGCATCACTTAGCATCATTTCTGTGGGTTTCCCAGCCCCACAGGGACTACGTACATTCCACTTTGTATGTTCGGGGCCTGGTATTTGATAGATATTTGTTAATTAACAATAATGAAAGTTCTGATAATAGTGACCAATTGAGACGGCGATTGAATGTGTAGCATCTCACTATGCTGTATTTAGTTCAAGTTAGAAAAGGGGGAATTTGAAAGAATGCCTTTTCTTGTAGTCTGTTTCCTCAAGTAGAATGTAGATTTGTATGTGGATCCTCAGAGCTGGGTCATTTAGAGGCAGTGGACCAAAACGCCTCATGGTGGAGCACCTCCCGGAGGTGAAGCTCCATTGAGTCAGCCGCTCTTGCCATAATGGTCATAGAATGATCAGCCAGGCTTGTGGGAAAGGCTCATGGGCTAGCACAAGGCCATCCTAAGGAAGAGCCTGAATAACAATCTATCAGAGTCTACTCTGCCTATGGACAAAGCAAATGAGAGTTTACTTTGGGTCTCAGGGAGAGAGGGAGGACCCAGCCCCAGAAAGGGGCCGCAGAGACCTATCAGAGGCAAGAGGGCCTGGGCCAGGGAGGGAGGGAAAGAAAATCACCTTTTTCAGCCCTTGCATGGCAAACAATATAAAATAAGCTAGAAAAACTAACATAAAACATTGCACAGATTCTTATTCCTGAAATAACTCCTAGAGCACAGGAACTGTTCATACCTTTTTAGTCCACTTGGCAAAACTATGGGGATGTTCAGATGTCCCAGGTTCCAGTAATTTGAGGATCTCACTTTCAGACTGTCGTGTTTTGATGTCCGATTCATTTCCCACATTCCTAAGTGTCCTATAGCGGCTGAGGATGACAGAATTACCGTGATCATTTCATCCTTCCCACTCTTTCCTGAAATGGAAAACTATTAGATTTTGATTTTCTAATGAAAGTTGTCAACGATGTCTTCACAAAGTCTGCACGATGGGAGAAGTAGGCATCGCTTCTCCCCTCTTCACATTTTTCCGAAGAGGAAACGAGAATCCAAAAAAGGTTAAGTCATCTCTCCAAGGACAAACAGCCAGTAAATGTCAAGCTGAGAGGCGAGCTGGGTCTGATGATTCTCACCCCCAACTCTAGCTTGTGCCAGCTCACCCTCTCCATCCCCTGTGATATTTAATCAAGTTTCACTTACGTCTCCCAAGACCAAAAGAAAGGATGACCCAGCAAGTTGTTCAGACAGTCCCTCACATTTTCCCCAGGGTGGAACAGATGATGAATGAGGTCTTTCGTTTCCTCATCTGGAGAAAGTAGAACCACTTCTTCATTACTTTGAGCCTTTAGTGTCTCAAACGAGATGTTTTCCTTCTTGACCACATACAGGACTAGCCGTCCAAGGACCTGTACAAAAGCCACAAATGAAGCCAGAGATTCTTATGAATTATTTCTTTATTTGGATAATCTTGGAAGGTGTGGTGCAGAATAGAAGCAAAGAGAAGATGAGAGGGATCTCAGGGGGTCTGTAGGTTTGTTAGACAGAGAGGACCCAAATTTGTGCACAGGTAACTCTTCAAGGCAGCGTATGGTCCACAATTTAGGCTTGCAAAGAGAAAAAGATAATTCTGGGCCAGAGCCTCAAATGTATGGATAGCAAATAGATAAATTAAAGAAAAGGAGAATGGCTTAAACAAGGGGAGTACCCAGCCTGTCTGGGAACTGGGTCTTTGGGTCTGGGGATATATCAGGCAGCAAATAAAGCAACCAGGCCAGGCCAGGTGAGGCACAGTTTCAGGGTCTCAACGGTTTGTGCCATAGGAGCTGGGCCATGGCAGGAAGGAAAAGCAAAAAAGGAGGTCATCTTAGGAAAAAGCAAAATCTGGAGCCACCAAACCAAGAGGCTGGACACATGGATGGAGAATCCTTGCCCATTAGGTTTAAAGTTCAGGCCACTGTGGACCTCTCCAGGAGAGTCATGGTCAGCCTGGGAGTTCTGCTCTGCAGAGGCCCGTCTCCATGTTTAGGAGCAAAGCTATTTAAGGGTCTCAATGATTTGGGCCAAGAGTAAGCTCTTTCAAGACGGGATTGACCCCACCCCTCCCAAGTGTTCTCAGAGGCCCTTAGTATCTGGCCTTCCTCAGAGATTAGCTCCCGAGTTTGAAAGTAGTGGAAAAAGAAATCTTGTTTACTTTGTTCTGAGGCAGAAAAATAACGCCTGGTTGTATTGTGGAGATACTTCAAAAATCCCTCCTGGAAGTTATTTGCAGAAGAGATGTGGCATGCTCAATTTATTTACTTATTTAGCTAGCAGAGGAAGACAGAGATTCAAAGAAACACGGAAAGATGCCACAGCGACCACCGCTCCCACACTGACGCAGGCCGTCATCTTCAAACCTCTGCTGAGGGAGAAGCCCAAGGAAATGCACAGTCTGCAGGGAAGTAAAGACAGTGAGCAAGACAGGGCAAAGCCTAGAAAGTTCTTTTCTTCCTGGTTAACATAGGGACATCTTGCTTAGCACCCATAGCTCAGTGGTTGGGGCGCTGACCACATGCACCGGAGCTGGTGGGTCTGAACCTGGCCTGGGCCTGCTAAACAAACAAACAACAACAACAACAAAAAATAGCCAGGCATTGTGGCTGGCGCCTGTAGTCCCAGCGACTAGGTAGGCTGAGGCAAGAGAATTGCTTGAGCCCAAGAGTTTGAGGTTGCTGTGAGCTATGATGCCACCGCACTCTACTGAGGGTGATATAATGAGACTCTGTCTCGAAAAACAAAACAAAACAAAACAAAAACATAGGGACATCCTCTAATTGGCCATAGGAAAGAAGGCAATGAGCAAGTAAAGCAGCAGAAGGAAGAAAAGGTAAGCTGGATTGTAGAAATTACCTCTAGATCTCTCTTGATTTCCTGTGGATCTCCAGCCCATTTGATGCTCTCATCAAAGTCTGCCAGCCGAACAGCATTCTTAGAATCTAAGGGACAGTTTGTAGAAGTCCATTGAAAACATCATTCTCCATGATGTAAGAGTCAGTTGATTTAAATAAACATGTAGCAATCCATCACCTCTGAGGAAGGTAATAAAAAATCTTTTATCTGTATTTCTATTTATTCCTCAAAACACTATCATGTGCACTGTTTTGTTTGATCTATCAAGTATCTGCCAAAAGCAGGACTTTTTATTTTACGTTTTCCAGGCCAGGGGGAGGGAGAAGGGAGGCTTAATTTAACTAGCACCGCATTCATGTAGTTCCTAGGAAAAACAGCACAGATTTCTTTCTTTTTTTTTTTTTTTTTACACAGAAGTTTTTTGTTTTTATTTATTTATTTATTTAACTTTTTTGGCCGGGGCTGGGTTTGAACCCTCCACCTCCGGCATATGGGGACGGCGCCCTACTCACTGAGCCACAGGTGCCGCCCGGGAGCTCAGGTTATATTCTATGGCTAAAGAACAACTAACCAACAAGGCTCAAAATCCAAGACTGTCCACTACATCAAGGGAACCAGTCACAGCCCTCTATGACACTTGAAACAGTTATCATGGATCAGTGAAGTGCTTGTAAATGAGTCACTGCTTCCCTGAAAAGGGATGAATGGATGAGAGGGTTCAGGGACAGGGCAAAAGGAGGACAGGTCAGCGTTTATCTTCTGAGAGGTGGTCCCTGGCTTCTGGCTTAAAGGAGTCTGAGAAGGAAGGCTGAGTAGGGCAGTGACCAATTATGTGCTTCTAGATCCTCTTGGATTCTGAACTTAGGTATCAAAGTTGTGTGGGAACCCAGAGTCTGATAAAAATGAACCCATTAGGTTTTTCAATAAGCTTTTACTGAGGCATAAAATGACAGGTGAAGGAGAACACAGTCCAGGAGACTCTAGGCAAGGAGATAGATATTAAACGAGTAATTGGTAATCACACGGATAAACGTAAAATTCATCGCAATTTTATAAATGCTGGCAAAAAGCCCGGGATGTTCTGAAAGTGTGTTATAGGAACGACAACATAGCTAGTGGTGGGGGCGAGGGGCATTCCCTAAGGAAGAGACACTTAGACTGAGAAGATGAGTAGAATTTGGGTAGAAAAGGGCGGCGGAGAAGAGGGGAGAAAGCATTTCATTCAGATGGGAATTCCTGAGGCAGAAAGAAGCCTGGAGAATTCCAATCTGATGGACACTGGGATCAAGATCGATAGAACTAGGGAGGGACTTTGCTCTTGGCTAAATCTTGAATATTCTGCTTTACCTTATGGAACTACACATAATCTTCTGGCCATGGCCAATCTCCCTAGTAAAGCTGCTAAAAACCAGGAAGGAATGTCATCAGTACCTGTCCTCAAACTAAAGGCCCAGCTCTTATATATGCTGCTGTCTTCCAGGACCATGAATACTATTCTCTATCTCTCAATACTTGCATCAAACTTTAATTTTTAATGCATGTCTATGGATCAGGTATCTACTCTACTTAGATCTTTGAATAAGCACTTGGCCTTTCTTGAGCACCTATGATGTACCAGGTGACGTGTCTACTTGATACATTGCATTTAGACCTCACAAAAACTTTATGAAGGAAGTATTATCAGTCTCAAATGAGGAAAGTGAGACTCACAGAATGGAGTGGTTTGTTTGGGTTACAAAGTGGTGAGACTAGGCTTTAAGCCACCCTAATCAAGGCTGAAGCCCTGCCTCATTCCGCTGCACCATACTGCCTCCTGGGACTTTACACTCAGCTCTGCTTATTCCCTTTAATGTTGTTTTCATGTATTTTGTTTCTGGCTTGGACCAGTGGATTGTGCCTTGTCCTGCCATGGAGTCTGCATCTTCACTGGGTCATATCTCATCCTGACATCTTTAATTTTAACCTCAGTCTTGCCTCATTAAGTTTCACAGGTACTGCCACCTTGTCTGAAGGAACCCACCTGGAAAATTCTCTGCTTTGCAGATTACTTTAGGAATTCTAATTTCTGGAGCTGGATTCATCTAAGATATACCTGTGTATTGTTACTTTGCTAGGGGGCATAAAAGGTTAGCCTGGATAGTCCATGTGCACCAACCTTCATGAGGACTAAGGGAACCCAGTTATAATTGGTAGCAGGAGAGACCACACTGTACTTACGAATTTGGTGTAATAATCCTAAAATTGAATAATCCACATTTACTTTAGGCTTTTCCTTTTTGCAAAAATGTTTTCCTTTTGCAAGCCAAGACCCTACATTTCTAAGGGAGAACTGGGGATCTGGAACGCACCTATTAAGATGTTTTGTGGCTGCAGATCCTGGTGAGTGTACCCGCATGACCAGAGTAGTTCTCGAACGGCCTTAAATATAGACAGGATGACATTTCGGGCAAACTCATCTTCCTTATCTTCCACAGCTTCCTTTCTGTGCACATCCAAGCATGCTTCCAGAGTCTGTTCACAGAGGGTGACACACACGTACAAGGAGCCCCTGTGGCTCTCACTTCCGTAGAATGACACCAAGTTACTGTTCTCTCGGCTGCTCTGCAGACAGGAGACTTCCTTTTGTGCACGCGTGCTGCCCTCACAGAATGTCTTCACAGCCACCTCCTGCTCCTCGTAGATCCCCAGGTAGACGCCCCCTTCAGAAGTGTCTGCGATTTTATATTTTTCATCCGATATAAAGATCTTGAGTTTGCCAATCTTAGGGCGGTATATTCTGTGGAGATTTTTCAGAGCTGTTCTCCAACGTGAACTCTGAGGCTCCCAGTCTTCAGCGGGAGGGCGAAAATGTTCTTTAGCTCCATGAGCGAGAAGAAACTCTACGAGGGAATGGTCATAATTCCTCCTGGCCATCATGACAAGATCCCCACAATCTGTACTGGCTCCTCTGTTACACAGCAACTGGGCGATTTCACTCAGTTTGAGTTCAACAGCCACCAGCAGGGCTGTTTTGCCTTCGCTGTCTGTGTCATCAATCTCCATGTGCTCTTGCTGTAGAAGCATCTTTGCCACACCCAAGTGATCCTTTTCCATTGCCAGGATCAGGGGCATCTTCCCTTTGTGTCCCCTCACATTAACATCAACACCATGGGCCAGCAGCAGGCGGGTAACAGCCTCCACGTTCCTATCCTGAGAGTTCATAAGCGCATGGATCAAGGCATTTCTGCCCATGTTGTCTTGGGCATTAACATTTGCCCCCATCTCCTCCAAAAGAATCCTCACAATATCCACACGGCCTTGTTCAGCAGCGTCCATGAGCGCCGTGGCCCCTCCTTTCCTAAGCCGCTCTTGATCTCTCTTCGTCTTTCTTTGCAGATTTACCTCTGCGCCACTCCCGTGAAGGAATCTTAAGGCTTCCACCCTACCGTACTCCGCGGCTTCCATGAAAGCTGTGAAGCCATGTAAATCACACTCATTGACGTCTGCTCCTTTAGAAAGGAAAAGTTCAAGCAGCTTCACGTTTCCCACGATCGCTGCGACGATGAAGGGAGTGGCCCCATTCTTCTTCCTCAGGCAAGGGTCAGCACCGTGACCAAGCAGCAGGTCCACAATGTCTTCCCTGTTAATTTGTACTGCGTTATGCAGAGGTGTCCAGCCCCCTTCCTCTTCCTGGAAATTGACATCAGCCCCTTTTTCCAGCAACTGCCGGACCAGTTGGACATCTCCTTTTCTAACAGCTTTGATCAACAAATGATTGTCTTCCACGGTAGCCAGCCTATTGCTGGAGGACGTGGGTCCCTCCTGGGCATTGTTATGACTCTTGGTCTCCATGATGGTTTGCCTTTTCCTTGAGAAAATAAACACTATCTCCTTGGGACCTAATCAAAGAGGCTTGGAGCATAAATTGGGATCATCTGGCTATGGGTCAGTGGTATGAACAAGGAACCATGTTCTGTCTTCTGACATTCCACCTGGAGACAGAAAGAGTTACTTTGTAATAGGGATAAAAACATTTGAATCAGAGAAATTAATTTTAACTGGTAATTTTTCTAAGTACATCTACTTATTTGTTATAAAACTTTAAATTATTATAGAATATTATGAATATGTACAAATTCAAAATAAAAGAATTATTACTCTCTAGTCCCACTGCCCAAGAGGACCGCTCTTAACATTTTAGCATATTTCTATAGTCTTTTTAAAATAGTTGGGTTCATACTGTAGAGCTTTATATCCTGCTTTCTTTCATTTAATTTCATACTATAAATAATTTCCTATGTTATTATGAATATTTTTAAAACATTTTAATGGATATGTAATATGCTGTGATACAGTTGTTTCATTTCTCTATTACTATTATTTTCAAAAATATGTTTTAAACAAGACTTTTTAGTTAAAAATTTTTAAACAATTGAACATGATGTTGCAACTTACATTAGCTTGTTTCTCTATGATTGCTCTTATGATAGACTTCAAAGAATTGAATGACTGGTCAAGAATATGATTATATATAGAATTTTCAACCTCTATTATCAAAATTTTTTCAATATCATATAAACATACTCTTATCAGAAATAGGTGGCCTCTGGGGAAAGGGCAGACCCTCATTTAATAGGAAAAATGTACTTTATGGATTTTGTACATTTGCATGTCTTATATTACCAGGAGGGTTGATCACTGTGTTCGCTGACTCTGCACATTCTTTGCACAACTGTATATCCCTATTCAAATACGGATGATCCCAAACTTACCACAGTTTGACTTATATTTTTTTGACTTTATGATTGTACAAAAGCAATATACATTCAGTAGAAACCACATTTTGAGGAACTACACAACCATTCTGGTTTTCACTTCCAGTACAATATTCAGTAAATTACATAGGATATTCAACACTTTATTATAAAACAAGCTTTGCGCTAGAAGATTTTGCCCTAGTGTAGACTAATGTAATAGGTTAGGCTAAGCTATACAGTCTGGTAGGCTCGGTATATTAAGTGCATTTTCAACTTACTATATTTTCGCACAAGTATATCAAGGTGTAACCCCATCATAAGGAGTATCTGCAGTAGTGGAAAGAACTTGGACCCTGACCTCAGCAAGGTCTAAGTTTGAGCCCCTGGTTGTGTAACTTCAGATGGTTATTACTTCCTGATGTGAGTTGTTACTTCAGATTGCTGAGTTTCAATGTTCTGTTTGCTCAAATGTGGACAATGATAAATACTGTATGTGTGTAAATGGCCTTAGAGTATGATGTGCTGTGACTATCAGGTACTCAATAAATAGTAGAGCTAATTATGTCCTATTAGGAAAACTTTTTTTAATGAAATATGATTTTTTTTACTGTTTGCAGTTCATTGAGGGTACAAAGAATTAGGTTACACCGATTGCATTTGTTAGGTAAAGTATCTTTTACAATTGTGTCCTATCCCCAAGAAGTGTACCATACACCGTGACCCCCAGGCCCTTCCCTCCTCTCCTCTTTCCCCATTGTCCCACCTTGAACTGATTTGAGTTTTTCTCTTTTGAGGGTATGTATTAGATCGTATGGCTTCAGCAGGAAAACATTTTTTAACCAATTCTATTCTGCCCACCGTTGTTCCTATAGTTACTACACAAATAGGGAACCTGGAGGAATCAATGTACTCTAATTGTCCTCAGGTGGACCAGAGAATTACAGATTCAAGTCTATCATCAGCCCCTGAGTAGGTAACTGCTTCTGCTAAATAGTTCACAAGGCCACTCTTTTTCAGCCATCTCACCACTCTGACATTTCCAAAGCTCATTGATTAGAGTTCATTCCACCTTTCTGGGTCTAATCCACTGTGGAACACACATGTATTCACCAAGCATTGAAATCTTAGAACCAAACCCCCTAGAGCCACACCAGCCCGCTTCCCGCCCGGGGTGAGGCGGGCCGGTGTGAACGAGCAGAGCGAGGAAGAACGTCAAGGAAAGTAAGCAACAATCCGAGTAGGGAATCAAGAAGTCTCCGCGAACGCAAGGCAACAAACAAGACCCGCTTTCCAGTGCGCCCCAGAGTTGCCATGGAAACAGGAAGGCTGAATAAATAAAGTTGGCCTGCGACGGATCCTTGGAGCTAAGGGCTCGGGCGGGAGGGCGCGGGGGCAGCCGCCCCTCCGCCTCTCCCCCCACCCCGCAAGTCCTCCAGCCCCAGCAGCTCCGGACGCCAAAGCCCTGCAGTTCTTCCCCAGTTTTGTCAGCTCTTTTCCGTCCGCCCGTCTTACCTTCTCAACTCATAACCTCACCGCCTGCGTTATTCCTTTGTCTGCGGCGGAGCCTGCGCGACTGCTCACCGCAGGGAGCCATTTTCTCAGCCCGCCTCCGGGATCGGCAGGGCGGGACGGAGAAGGGACCCGGCCAGTGACAGCCGCAGGCCCTCGGCCGGGCGTCACCCCTCCGGGCCTGACGGAAGCTCGCGCACCCGGGCGGCGCGGGGGCGCGGAGCGAATGGCTCTGCGGAGACCGCGCTGCATCACCTCTCGGCCTTTCAGCCTTGAGTCAAGGGCTCGGTGCCTCCCTGCATCCGTCACTCTCGCATCCTTCCCGTGTCACCCCAAGTCCCCTGGCTTCTTGGGAGAAAGGAACGGAAAGAAAACACCGAGCACCTACTGTGTGCCACGCACTATGCGTTGCATGTGGCATGGCCCCAAATAGGAGACCCAGGCTCACCGAAGCTGAATGCGCCCCCAAAGGCCTGTCAACCACCTGAGCTTGCTTAACTCGCTGCCCTCAGGCAAAGCAAAGCGGCCTGCTGGGAAAAGCCCTGGACGGGCAGTCTGGAGGCCTGGTCCTACAGCCGGTGCTGTGGCTGCCTAGCCCAGCGACTTCAGGCAGGTGGTTTAACGATGTTGGGGCCCATTGTCTCCTGTAACTTGGTTTTGGAGTTTCCTTTCTGCTCTGGAAGATCTGTTCTTGAGCATTTTCCTCACACTGAACTGTGTACTGTAGAGAATGCTGCCCTGGGAAGTATTCCCATCTCCAGCGAATCCAGTCTGCCGGGAGACACAGCCCAGAGAGCCGTGAACAGCAGGCAGTGCATGGACACACGATGGTCACCTGTGCTGCATCGTCCAACCTGGGTCTCTGTCACTGCGTACACGCCACTGACCCCCAGGCCTCTCCCTCTAACCCCAGCCTCTCTGCTGAGCTTCGCACCCACACATCTAGAACAGGTCCCAAAGAGAAGTGGTCATCTCTCACTAGATGTGCCCCTCCTCCCATTTTCCCCATCTCCATGAAAGGTACCGTCACCATGTGAAGGCCACTCCTGCTTACCCCTACACCAAGTCCTCCACTCTCCTCTGCACAGAAATGACCATTCTCAGCTCTTATCAATATTGATTTCGAGAAATTGGGGACTTGCTTCCTAGCTCCCATCTATCATCCCACCCAGCATCACCAACTCACCATAGTTTTCAGGACAAAGTCCAAAACCCTAAACCCATTACTTATTCAATTAATACTTATTGAGCACCCACTATATTGCCAGTAACTACTCTAAAGGATTGGGAAACAGGGATTTACCACACAAGTTCTTCTTGGAGTTCATGGAGCTTGCATCTTAGTAGGTAGAAATAGACAATAAACAGTTGAAAACCCAACATATGACTTCAGGTTACGGTACAGTACCAAACTGCCCCTGCATGGACATCGTCAGTGCTACTGCTTCACATCCCTCTGCTTCCCACATCTGCGTCTTGTCCTGCTGCTAATAATAATAGCAATAAAATGGTGATGCTGTTAATAGCAGACATTTATATGGATCTTTCCTATGCTCCAGGAGCTTTTCTGACTACTTTAGATACATTAAATCATACAATCTCATTCTCATAAGGTAGGTAAAATTTCCCCCCATTTTACAGATGAGGGAGCTGAGGCAAAAAGTGGTTTAATAACTTCCTCTGTTAACAGGAATTGGGCTACATCCTTGAACAACACAGAAAAAAGCTGCCTGCCTTCATTCTCATGGAAGGTAGACAATGAACAGAGTTAATAAATTATATAGTATGTTTTATGGTGAAAAATCTACAAAAAATAGATAAAGTACATAAAGTAGAAAAAGGAGAGTTGCAAGTATGAGGATGAGGATTGTGGTGTCAGAGTAGACAGGCAGGCTTCATTCAGAAGGTGACATTTGAGCAACCATGGAGGAAGATCTAAGCAAGCTATGCAAATATCTTCATCAAGACACAGTGATCAGAGGGAATAGCAAGTGCAAAGGCCCTGAGGCAGCAGTATGCCTCCTGTGATCAAGGAGCAGCAAGGAGGCCAGGGGGCTGGAACAGAGGGAGTGAGGGGAAGTAAGAGGAGTTTTAGGTCACATAGGGTCTTAGGGCCCGTTATAAGGACTTTGTCTTCTACACTAAACGGGATGGCAGCCATTGGAGAGCAGGAGCAAAGGAATAACAAGATCTGAATTATCAATTTCTTTTCTTTTGGAGTATCATTATCAGTGCTGTTTTGAGCAGAACCTGGTGGCTGGAAGCAAAGACAGAAGTTGGAAAAGCAGTTAGGAGGTTATTGGATAGTCCAATTGAGAGCCACTGGTAGCTCAGAGCAGGGAGGTAGCCTAGAGGTAGTGGTGCATATTAGTTTGTCCTGAACAGATGATTTGATCCTTAGTAGGAACACCCCTGTACTGGAATAAAGTTAGGAGTAGTAACCCACCAGTCAGGGAGAACTGCAGAGGCCACTCACGCTCAAGCCTGCACCAAGTCCCTGCTTCCCTCTGCACAGGAATGACCACTCTCAGCATTGGTCACTACTGTACACTATCTCATAAGAGGAAATCTATTGTTATAGACAGGGTTTGGGTTTCATGTCAGGTGATTTGGGCAAGGGTGCCAGGGAATAGAAGTTTTCTCCTAACCAGGTGCTATCAGGAAATAGAGCAATTTGATGATTGTTGCCTTAATTATTACCAGGAAGAAGGAAGTAGAGCTAGTCAGCCATTTACTCAGCCAAGGGCAGTCCCTCGTGTCAGTTGAGAGAGGGATTGGGTTACTTTCGTGGTGGTGGCACATCATTTTGGTCTTTGCCTCATGTTCAGTCCTCATTAAGAAGTGACCTTATTTTTGACTTGTTCTTCTGTTGTCGTGGATGGTCTCGTCTAGTTATTGATGACATTCTGTGGAGGTGTTTCTCCTTGGTGGGAACATGACAGATTAGCTTGCAGATCTATTTTTCTAATTTTTATTCGTTTTTTTTCTTTCTCTCTCATATTTAGAGTTAAGACATGGTTCCGATGCACATATTGGTTTTTATACATGGGAGCAAGCACCATTTGAAAAAATTGACCATTTAAATGAATCATTTGAGAAAATTAAATATCACTTCCTTCACCCTGATGACCCCTTCCTAGAGGAGAGTTTTAAATGACCTCAGGTGGGCTTTCCATGGTGGATATTTCTGACTGATTCTTCAGAGGTAGGCTGGCACCTTGGTCCATTACATTTTTATGACTCTCAATGCCCACTTCAAAAAGGACTTGAGGACACTTATTATAAAAATCACAGATATAATAAAACCCTGAACGAGCAATGAAAGAATCAGAGATGCAACGAATAATAGAGGAAGATGACTATCACGTTTAAATAGCAGATTTAACTCTGGGTCAAGGCCAAGGCAAAGAGCATAAAAACTAACCCTCTACAAAACAACCACAGCAATTTATTAGTGCAAAACTTGGTTTACAGGGGCCAGTCACAGTTATTATATCACACAAACAAGCACAGGAGGGATGACGCCTGGCACCAGCTACCACTCCCGGGGACATGTTTGCATGGAGGAGGGGTCAATTTGTTGAGCAAGCATGAGGCTGGAACCATGATTACTCTTCAAACATCTTGAACCAGGAGAATCAAGAATGGGTTGGCCCCAGACATAGGTAGAGTTTGACTATTGTCCTGGCAGAAGGAGAGATCAGTCTGTCCACAAAGAGACCCCAGTCACCAGTGGAACTCAGCAGTCTTCACTCTGAAGAAGGAATCACCAAGATCAGACGACAGCTGGCCCAGGAGTAGGTGGAAATCCTAGGCTGGAACATGGAAAGAGAAACCAAGGCCAAGGTAAAACGTTTGTAAAGACATCTCCCACCTTCCCACTGGATTCCTCCGTCTCACACCGAGATGTTGGAATTGAGCAATGTCCTCAACCTTTCCTTTTTTTGACCAGAGAGACCCCTAAGACTACAAGAGATTTACTCTAAGCTTCGAAATAAATTGCATCTTGCTTTCCAAAAGCACTTCTTGGATCTTGGTGAGAAGTCAAAGGGGTCAAATTGAATCAAATACAATACCAATGTTCTCCCATCAGTACAGGCAGCCCCTGAGTTATAAACATCCAACTGACGTATGACTCCCGCTTACAAACGGAGGCTATTACAAGTAATAGGTAAACATACCTGTTCCAACTTACATACAAATTCAACTTAAGAACAAATCTACAGGACCCACATTGTTTGTAACCCAGGGACTGCCTATAATGTGAGAGTGATTTGGAATGTTTTGCTATGCAGCAATAGCTAGCTGATAATAGCAGTTTGCTACTTCTTTGAATTAGGACGATTTACTTAAACTTTCTGGTTCTTGGTTTTTATATCTGTAAAAAGGGGAGGATAATAATAGTAGCTACCTCCTAGGAATGTTATGAGGATTGTAGAAATTAATATATGTGAAGTACTTAGAAAAGTGCCTGTTGCATACAGGAGCTACCATTTTTTGAACACTTACTGATAAGCATTATGATAAATATTTTTCATGAATGTTCTCATTGTCATCATGAAAGTCCTGTGAAGCCAATGCTATTATTGTTCATATTTTGCAGAAGAAAGGTGAGGCTGTGAGAAATTGCCTAGTGTGCTGAAAATTATTCCGCTCATAACTAGCAGAGGTGAGACCACATTCAGTTCCCTAACTTCTGAGCCTGCCAACTATATCAGTAAAACATGCTGTCCGTGAAGATGCCCTTTGGAACTGCAAGATGGAATGAGCTTAGGTAATTCTACAAGTGGGAACCTGTTACAAATGCAAGATCAATCCACACTTCATTACTTTTCTCAAATTTTAAATTAAATCCTTTTCCAGAGTAGTGATCAAAGCTTGACAATCCCTAACATTGTAAGTCAAGCGATATCTTTCCTAAAGAATGAGGACTCAGACTCACTCATCCAGTACCTAACTGCTTACATCTCTTACCCTCAGGATCATACTTCAGTAATTTAAATTTTAAATTTTTCTTTTCTTCCTTAAAGCAATTTGAATAACCAAACCAATTTAAAGGATTTGATGACAGCAAACTGGCTTGAGTTCAGCAGAGTAATAGGCCCTGATGCCTTTTTCTCTTTACCTAAGAGTTTCAGGTTTTAAAGTTAATTCATTCTTGTAAGCGGAAGAGATTGTAGTTTAACTCCTATGCCCACTGGGCTGTTTTACCAGCTATGTTAATAATTCTCACTTAAATTAAATTTAAAATGATCTAAATTAAATCTCTATTAAAATTTCATTTTTATTGAAATGCATTAGTAAAAAAAAAAAAACACGCTACAGTTAAACAAATTATAGCCATTGGATATAATTCCAAAGGAAGAAGCCAAACTTCAAATTTGATGGAAGTCCACCAATGCCAAGGAAAAAGCTTGCATTGCCTGGAATGCCCACAGGGAGGCAGTAGAGGGTGAGAGATGAGCAGCCTTCTGCAGTCACGGAGGCAATGGCCCCTGTTAGAAAACAGTGCTGGCTGATTTGGGTTTGTGCGATTCTGGCTGTCCCTGTCCTACACTGGCTTGCCCAATGCCTCCAAACTTCCATTTCTTTATTTGAAATTCTGGAATGTTCTTGGCATCAGACAAAATATGGTATTAAAACAGGTGTACCATACTTAAAAGAAAAATAGATTTGGAATCTTAAGTTAATTTGCTTTTGCCACTTTACTTTCCGAAAATAGTTCTTGACTACTACTGTGTACAAGGCACTGTGCGAAGTACTGGGACTCGGATAATAATAATAGCTAATATTCATGGGACATCAGCATCATTTCGAACACTTTCATTTTGTTTAGTGTTCCCTGTGAGGGGTACACTCTTCTTATTATCCTTATCTTACAGATGAGAAGACTGAACCTTAGCTTCAATGACTTCCCAAGGCAAGTGAACCAGATTCCAACTCCACGGCCACGGCTGGGGAACCTCTTCGCTGGGCCGCATTCTGTCCCATCTTACCAACATAAATACGGCCCCTGACCTTGAAGAGTTCCCTTAACTGGGAGAGGAAGAGCCACGAAGAGATAAGTTATGGCGCCACGCCACACATGCTATAACTAAGGTAAAACAGTGGTGTGTCTTAGAATCACACAAGTTGAAAGCAATTAACTCTGGACAGGGAAGTCTGGCAAGGCTTCACTGTGATAATATTTTTGCAGGATTTTGAAGTTGAAGTTCTCTTTATCCTATAACCCCAACATATATATATATATGTTTTTTTTTTAAAGAGGAAGAAAAGGGCATTCTAAGCAGAGAGGACAGTATGGGCAACCACACAACGGACAGGAAGGAACAAGCCTGTGGGTGAAGGAGTCTGGGTGGGAGGTAAGTCTGGGCAGGTCAGAGAGAGCCTTGCATGGCACGGTAAGAGCCGGACTCTATCTTACCGTCAAAAGCGCACTGTGGGAGGGTTTCATCTGGCCATGAAGTACTCAGGTCTGGGGCTTTATGGATGGAGACGGTGCGGTGTGGGAAATGAGCAGGGGAGGCCAGGGTAGGAAGGCCAGGCAGAAGGTAGTTACGGTATCCCACATTAGAAGTCTTGGGGAAACTGGACACTATCCATTTGGATTTGATTTGGGTTAAATGTGCTCAATAAATCCATGTTAAAGGGCATAATAATGGAAGAAAAGTAGACAGGGAGGGTGTTGATACCTTCCGGTGGCCCTCTATTCTCCTTCCTTCCCACATCAGTCACATTCCTCCAGCCATCTCTCACAGACTGGACACCCCCCACGGTAAAACTGAGCTCAGATCTTCTCTGTGCCATTCCATCTCAAAACGGCTGCCCTAGGCGTGTCCCTCCCTGTCTTCTATTATTAGATGGTCTCACCTACCTGTTTAAGGATAAAAGGAGGTCAAGGCCTGACACAGTGCTTTCCCCCATCTTCCTTCCCAGGCCCTTAGTTCACCTCAGGATCCCTCCTGGCATAACCCACAGTCACCCTTAGGTCTGGGCTTAGGGTGGGATTCTATGGGGTTTTCTACTTGGTGTTTCTCAAGTCTGTTCATCTTAAGTCAAACTAATAGAGGAGAAATGAAAGCCAATACACAGAGTCTCTGATGGGCTCCCGATCTGCATATAAACAGGTAATTCCGCAGAGAAGAGAGAATTGTTTCAAGTAGTAGCAAGCAAGGAGAAATAGGAGAAGGATTGGTAGGATGAGAAAGGAGAACAAGCAGGCAACTGGCAGAGGAAGGACAGAGTTTGATCCTTGGGAACCTTTCCCTGTCCTTTCAAGCACAGCTCTGCTCTCTCATTCTCTCAGCCCAGGGAATGGAGCAGCCCCGTGTGCGGAGCAGCTGCGTGCACCTGTCTCAGATTCTTCTATGAAATTTATTATAGAAGAATAATTTCTTGAATTTAAATGAAATTATAAAAGAATACTAATGCAAAGTGAAAACAGACAAAAGGGAAAATGCTATAAAAGTCCCCTCCTAACCGATAATGTCTGGCCACTAGACTGAGAGGCCCTATGTGCCCTGTTACCGGTGGAACTGGGAATGGCTCCTGCTGAGTCCCCACGGGCAGACTAAGCAATGTCTCCCTGAGAGAACAGCAGGCCGAGCCCAGGCCCATCCACGGGGGGCTGTCATCAGGAAGGAAGTCGCCATTGCGGCGCCACAGTTAGATCCTGTCCCCTCCCTCCCATCCTGCCAGTTACCAGGTGAACACCAGCCTTCCGTTGTGCTGCCTCTGCCGCGGAAGCCTGTCCCATGTCCCGTGGAATTCCCGGAGCACAGCTCCTCCCCAGGGCTCTCCCCACACTTCCCTTTCCCTTGTTCCCCTGACCACACAACCCTCAGAGACAGGATGTCATATTTGAATTTTTTTTTATTTTACAAGAATATAACATGCTGAAACAGGAAAAGGATGAATGCATACATCATTCATATCTAGGAAACCAGCTCCATGTGTCAACAATAAATAAATATTTAAACGGTAGGAGTTCCCGACAAGGCTCCAAGAGGTCCCAGCACATTCAGAGGTAGAGTCTGGTGGAGAGAGGGAGACAGCCAGGATGCAACTCCTGCTGAGATTCTCCAGTAGAGGCAAGTTGAAATTACAATAATAAATAACAGCAACAGCACCAACAACAATAACAAAACAGTATGTTGTGACACTTAGCACAAAACAATACAATATACTTAAATAATTTTCTCCTGGAGGGGCACACAGTGCAGAGAACAGTGTTGATTACCATGGGCCATAAGGGGCTGCCCTGGAGAGATCACTCCCCAACCCAGGCTCCCGCAGAAGGTCCCACTGTGGCATGTCTGTTTGGTGATGCCTGGAGGTGACAGGCGAGTTCCGATCCCCCCTAGTCCCACCCTTTCAAGCAGCCTCTCTCCCCAGCATCACTCCCAGGTTCTGTATCTGGCCAAGGGCCACTGGGGTCCCTGTCCCATCTCTGCCAACCAGTGGTGCACCTCATGTCCACAGGAAAGAAACACGAGGCTCCCTTCCATTTTAGGGCATCTCTTTTACCCACAAAAAATGGTGGCTAGATTTCAATAGGACTTTCAGGAGCTGCCAAGAGATTCGTTTCCTATCATCCTTTTCTCCTTCACTCCATACTGCCAGGCATGAGAGCAGGACCAGCCAACCCCAAGGAAGTCTCTCTGCTGTCCCCACCTTCAAGGGCAGCACAGAGCTCAGAGAGGGCACATCCCAGCAAGAGACCTCTTAGGAATCCCGCTTGCAGGTGGACCCTGCTACAAACACAGGATCGGGGCCACCTGCAGGAGGCCACCAGGAGCAATGATCTCCCATGCACAAGATGCCTTCTCTTAAGACTCTCCACTTACAGGCCAGTGTTCGAGCTACAAAAAATCTCTTTGGGGCAAGAGTCCCATCGGCTTGCTAGCCTTGATAAGATTGCAAGACTGGACACAGGGGTGTTAAGAAGTACAGAATAAGGGATCCTGGGCAGCCCAGAGGCAGGGGAGGAGGACACATGGGGAAGGCTCCACACCCTCATCCCCTCCCGTGCCCCGTCTGGGAATCAGGAAAACAGGATGTGACAAGTGATCCACAAGCAAAACAGCTGATCTGGGAGTCTTTCCCCCTCTCTATTCAAGTTTCCCTTTATCCACATTTCCTGTGACAACTTGGAATATTCCCTTCCCTGGTGAGGACAAGAGCTCATTCCTGAACCCTATTCTCTGCCCTGGAGAGCCCCACACACCCTGTCATCAGCCCTTATCCACAGCTCCTGGGAGTGAGGGACCTTCTTAGGCGCATGGAATTGAGTGCCGCAGTATCTGAAGGAGAGGTCGGTGCTTTCCGCGTAGGCTCCCAGGATGCCACTTTCCTTCACTGTCCTCTTGCACTTGGCTCCCAGGATGCCACTTTCCTTCACTGTCCTCTTGCACTTGCTTTGCAAGACCTGCCTCCGACATGGGGGTAGCCGCCATAGGGACGGGTGACTCAACCTCTCCTCCCGCTGGCTTCCTCGCTGCCACAGAGGCTCAGGTGTGTGAGGGCTCAGATGGGCTGCTGCTAGAGAGCGACACAGAGGCAGCTGAGGCTTGGGCAGCCAGGTCCCGGTAAGCAGGTGACTTCAAGAAGCGCGGATAGGAGTCCTTCTCCATCAGAGTGCGTGTCTTCCCCTGCGCCACATCAAAGCACATGGCTGTGGCAGCCTGTAGGTTGGTCCTTGTCAGCTCTCGCGTCTCATGGTCTATGTTCACCTGTGGGACGGAGGGTGAGCACAGGGTAAGGGGGAGGAGGCTGGGCAAGTCAGGGGCCTGGCGGACAAGGGAAGGTTGGCCAGCAGGACCTGGGGCATTCTGAGGCCAGTAATTTGCTTTTCGGCTCTGGGCCTGTCTCCAGTCTGATCCATTGTCTGTCTTCTAATCTCTCAGAATTAGCATGGGGATATATTAAGAATGTATTTAAATCTGACTTTTCACCCCTTCTTTTGGAGCCACCCTGGTGGAAGGCACCATCATCTCTCTTCTGAATTTGCACCAGAGGCTCTTAACTGGTCTCTCTACTGAAGCCTTCTAAAAGCTAAGTCAGGGCTGGGCAGAGTGGCTCACACCTATTATACAAGCACTCTGGGAGGCCAAGGCCAGAGGATTGCTTGAGATCAGGAGTTGGAAACCACTCTGAACAATTGCAAGACTCTATGTCTACCAAAAAAATAAACAAATAAGCCAGGTGTAGCAGCATATGCCTGTAGTCCCAGTTACTTGGAATGCTAAGGCAGGAGGATCAATTGAGCCTTGGAGTTTGAGGTTGCAGTGAGCTGGGATAATGCCACAGTGCTACACTTTAGCAGGAATGACAGAACAAATGAGACTCTTTCTCAAAAAAAAAAAAAAAAAAAAAAAAAAGGAAAGAGAAAGAAAGAATCAGAAGACCTCCATTGTCTTCCCAGAGGAAAAGCCAAAGTGCATGCCGGGCCCACACCTGGCCATCTGTCTGACCTCACCTCCTATTCTCTCTCTGCTCCCTACAGCCCCACTTGCTGTCCTATGACTACAACAGCCATGCTCTGGCCTTTGCACTTTCTATTTCCTACGTTAAAATGTGCTTCCTTCTGTCAATTCTTTTCTGCTCAATGTCACCATATCAAGCAGCCCACTCCTTTCCTTTTCTAAAAACTAAACTCACCTCCTCCAAGGCCATATCTCTGGTATTCCTGATCTTTCATTTCCTACTTTAGTTTTATCAGAGCTTCAATATATTAGCATATATTTGTTTAATTGGCTATTGGCACCTTCTTCCATTAGAATATAAGTTCCATTAAGGTAGGGACTTTGTTTGGTTTACTGCTATATCTGTGCCTTGAATGTAACTGGTGCTCAATGTATCTTTATGGAATAAGGTGAAATAAATAACATGGTCAGAAAATAAAATACAAAGCAAAAGCAAAGGCATTACTTTCATCTCTCCACCAGGTGGCGTTGTTTTTTATCAAATGCAGCTGCCCTGCAGAGCCAGCCAGGAGGAAAGCTGACTGAGTGGCAAAAGTGTTCACAGACCCTGGCTGAGGCAGGTCAGCCAGCGGACTGAGCCAGATTACATAAGGTCCCTATGATGACTTTGCCTCCCCAGCTGGCAAGTGGGTTGAGCTTCTAAAAAGGAATTAATTTACAAAGGTGGTTTCCAGAAGCCCTAAAACGTACCAACACATCCTGCCCCATTGTGAATCTGAGGATAACAGCTCAAGGAGCAGTACAGAGCCTGGCTTTCCTAGTCTCTGGTCACAGAAGCTCGCTTGCCCTTGTACCAAATGAGGCCATTCTACTTCTAATCCCTGTCCTTCCCCTGCTGACTTCCCACTATCCCTGATTCTCAGTGGGGAAGGAGCAGGCAGGGCGCGAAACTCATGGAACATGCTGGACTCTAACCTCTTTGGGAGCTTCGCTGCAAATGAACTCCTCAAAGATCCGTTGAGCCCTGGAGGCCAGCTTGGTAGCTGATCGGATCTTCTTGAACTCTTCACAGGCCAGCCAGAACTCCAGGTTCTCCTCGCTGAACTCCGTCTTCAGGAAAGCATGAAAGGCAGCCACTCCATCTGGGGTTGTGGGGAGAGAAGAGAAAACAGGTCAGACTAGGAGACAGCAGGGAATAAAAGAAGAAAGGACAGCAATTGCAGTTAATGGCTCTATTTTTAGAACATAATTTTCTTGAACAAGGACCTGCCTTTGTATTCTGAATAGAGGCTGGCACACTAGGAGATCCTTATTATTATTATTATTACTACTACTATTATTTTGCTCACGCTTTCGAGCATCCCTGGGCTGGCTCCAAAGCACATGAGTATACTCGTGCCACCCACAGACAGACACAACAGGATCCTACTCACTTTTACTGTTCAGCAGCAGGTCGAACGACTCTTTCCACCCCAGCACATCTTCTGAGAAATTTCTACTAAAAAAAAAAAAAGTAAGCCAAGATTTTAAAATTAAAAAAAAAAAATCAATAAGCATAGCACAAATCCTAGCCAGAACTCTAAGTTGCCTAATTCACACAGGCTTGCTTGGTGACTGTTGAAGCTCACTCCTCAAACTCTTCCTTAGACTTATAATCAGCAGTGGTGCTTTCTAGTGGACAATTCAGTCCCAGAAACTGAAGCCTAGGACCCTTTATCCTCAGTCAATATCTCTAAAGTTGTCCCTTCTCTGCCCCCAAACTGCTTCTCTTCCGTTGTCTCTCACAGCTTTGTTTTGTACACATTTCCAGGGAACCAAGAGCCTCATTAATAGAGATTTCATCTACCCACAACCCCAGAGTCTGGCAAACCTGATGTTTAATATGAAAGGGCTTCTAGACAAGGTGCATGCTAATGGAAGTTGTCACTGATAAAAACTTCAAGTCTTGGACCCTGTCCTAGCCCTGGATGCATGGCAATGACATTTCCAGATAAGAACGACATTCATGCTCTGTGTGCCTTCATCTGTTGTTGGACTTAGAACCCTGGAGTCGCCTACCCACTCACTCATGAACCAACCAGCCACAGCAGACCAGCAACAAGTCCCCCTAAAATCTCCAGAAGGGGTGACCAGGCTCACCTAACATGTTTTAGTTTCTCCTTTATTTTCCTTCTCATGACTCCTTTCCTAAATCTGGCTCACTCCCCTCCAGAAGCTCTGGGCTGGTCAGCACAACTTACCTCTCTTTGCTGTGTTTGCTGCCCCACTCGAACTTGCCAACACTTCCAGTATCAGAGCCCAGCTCTGATTTGTGAAGAAAGATCCCCAGACGTGTCTTGAACTCTTTGGCTCTGAAAGACAAATCATGAGCATGAACATATTCTCTGTTTACTTGGCCAGTGCCAGTGTGCAGAAGTTTATGAGGTCCCAGAAGAACTACTCTGCCTGGTACCACCCAAACTTCCAAGTAGGGGCCCAATCCCTGTTTCTCTCATTATTAGTAGCATTAACCTCAAAGCAAGCAAAGTTGACACTGAGCAGTGCCTTGGTAGGTCCCACACTTTGTGAGTTTTCAGTACCACATCGATAGGCTTTTTCCTACTGAAATCACACTGATCTGTCTTTGTGCTTGTTGATTAGCAGAAGACAAATCAGCATTCTCTAGGGTGGTCAGGAATATTTAAGGAACTGTATGGAAATTGACTCCTGCCTTCTTCTTTACCTTCTTCTTCCCAGCCACCAGTTCAGTAAGGATGGGAAGCTATTGGGTAGCACCCTGGTAGTGGGTACGCCCTCACCGGTGGGGCCCCCAAAAAACATCTCCCTGCCTTTCTCGAGGCAGAGGAGGCCGTGTAATGAAAACCAAGTGCCTGAGAACGGGGCACACTCAGTTCTGCCCCGCGATGCCTCCATGGTCTTCCCGCCCCCGGGTCTCCGGCAGGTCTTTGGGAAAGACTGCAGTTTGTCAGAGGATGGGGACAGCGGCAAGCCTGGCCCTCTGCTTCCCTTCTCCTTGCTCCTGGCACCTGAACACGTGACATCAAGTTGGCCTCCACCTCTGCACTCAAGTCTCTAGCGCCCATCCTCCTGCCCACCCCGGTCCCCCAAAAGGGCAACTTTGCTGCCTAATAGTTGGTGGGACTTGGACTCTTCTCCCGGGCAGCAGGACAAGCTCCTCTTACCTCTCCAGACAGGTAGTGGGGAAGGCGGCAAGGGTGCGGCACATGGCTGCGGGCACAGGGCAGCACGTGGTGGGGAGGATGGTGGCGGGCTCCGGTGGGCCCAGCGAGCTCAAGAAGGCAGGGAACGGCAGCTGCAGGCTCTCGGCAGCTGCAGGCTCTGGAGAACCGGGTTAGGGTTTGTCAGCCTGCAGGATCCCAGCCGGCGCGGCCGCGGCTTTTATTCTCTCGGAGAGGGCGGGCGGGCTGGGCGCTGCTGACCAATCGGAGGACGGGGCCGGGCGCCTCAAAGGCGGAGGCGGGGCCCGGAGCCCCACGAGGCGCTCGGCCGCAGCACCCCCACCACCAAACTGTCCCAGCAGGGGGCCTGAGCACGCGGGGCTGCCCGCTCCTCCAGGCTGCAGCCAGCGAGGGAAGAGAGAAGTGGCCGACAAGTGGCGCAGAGACGGGACGTGCACACTCAGTTTGGTAGGAAAAAAACCCGCCGAGCTCGAGTAAAAGCAGGAAACCAACCCAACGGAGTCAGGCGGGTTTGCGTGGGGGTGATGGGTCTGGGAGGCACACAGGGCATCCGTCACAGAAAAATCTGAGCCTGTTGCGTTCTAAAGGACAAGGAGCACAGGGTACAACCCGGGCAAAACCGCATCGTGATTACACTAACAACTACCGTTTACTGTGCACCTACCCGGGTGTGCATAGGGCTGAGTAAGGTCCGCATCAGCATCGTGTTAGAGGGAGGGAAACTCAGAGTCCCAAAGCCAACGTCAGGCGCGGTGGCTCACGCCTGGAATCCTAAACCTCTGGTAGGCCAAAGCAGGAGGACAGCTTGAGCTCAGGAGTTGGAGACCAGCCTGAGCAAGAGACCCCATCTCTACTAAAAATAGAAAAAACAGCTGATGGCTTGGTGCCTGTGGCTCAACAGGCTAAGGCGCCAGCTACGTACACCTGAGCTGGGTTCGAATCCAGCCCAGCCCGCCAAACAACAACGACGGCTGCAACCAAAAAATGGCCGGGCGTTGTGGTGGGCGCCCGTAGTCCCAGCTACTTGGGAGGCGGAGGCAAGAGACTCGTTTGAGCCCAGGAATTGGAGGTTGCTGTGATCTGTGATGCCACAGCACTCTACCCAGGGTGACAGCTTGAGGCTCTGTCTCAAAAAATAAAATAAAATAAAATAAAATAAAAAATAAAGAGACAAAAAACATTAAAAAAAAAAAAAAAGAAAAGAAAAACCAGCTGAGCATTGTATCCAGCACCTGTAGACCCGGCTACTTGGAGCCTGAGGCAAGAGGATCTCTTGAGCCCAAGATTTTGACGTTGCTGTGAGCTATAAAGACATGGCACACTACCCAAAGCAACAGAGTGAGACTCTGTCTCAAATAAATAAATAAATAAATAAATAAACAAACAAATAAAAGTATGATTAAAAAAATAAGAAAGCTAAAGAGATCTGAGTTGGAAATAGTAGATATTTGGGGGGAGAAGTGACGATTTTATTGTACATCTACTGTGTGCCAGGTGCATAACCTAAGCCTCAGGTAAATAACTTGCTCAAATATATTCACTTAGTAAATATCAGTGTCAGAATTCCAATAGCAACATACCTTGCTTTTTTTCCACTGCCCAGAACAAAAGTTAGAATCCCACCCACTCTGTGGCTGGTTAATGATCATGGGTTTAAGCAGTTGCTAGCTCAGTGTATCCATCTCTGAGATAAAGGTACCCTGCCTCTCTTGTGGCCTTCCCATGAAGGTGGTACCGTCTCCCCCAATGCCTTGCTTTCCTTATCTCTAAGAAAAGAAAAGTGATCCACTTTCTTCATAAGGTTGTTGCAAGGACTAAGGAACTCAATTCTTAGTTTGAGTTCTCCAGGAAACAGACTCTGAGGCAGAGAATGGCATGCAGGAGGTTTACTGGAAATGGAAGGATGCCTTTTTAGACATCTGTGTTTCTCGGCACAGGCCTTTATCCGCATGACAACGTGGCCTGCCTCAACCCCATCAGTGGGACATTCTGCTGGAGGCCTTGGGCAGGCCAGGTGACCCAGGTGACGGTCCTTGTTTCACCTGGCGGTGCTCCTGCCCCAAGGCACATTTTTACTGCGCAGCTGCCAGGTGTGGGTGGGGGTGTCTGTGACACAGTTTTTCTCCAGTGGGCAGTCTCTCCCTCAGTAACACTGTGTGTTGGAGTCCGTCTGGAGATGGTCATATGACAACAATAATAGTCATTACTCAGAGAATCTCCTCAAACCTTCCCATCCTTTCTGCATCCCTGTGAATAAGCCAGAGGAGGTTTTAAATTTCCATTTTGCATGCATGCTACCAAACATCCATGGCTGAGATGGCCTTAGTGAAGTGCACTGGAATTGGAAACAGCTGGAAACTGAGCCCTCTCTCCTGGTTCCCGAGGTAGTATTTTCTCCTGTTCCACAAAAGAAGCAAAAGAAACAAAGGGATTGATGAGCCAGCACAGTGCACAGAAAGACAAATCCGAGAGCACAGAGCTCCCCGCTCAAGATGAAGAACCCTCTTCCAGTTCAACCTGCCTCTCGGTTGCCATAGTTACCTCTTCAGGTTTCCAGGCAGAAACTTTCTGAAGTTCACGATTTATCCCAAATTCTCTTCCCAGCAGGTTGGTTCGTATCTCCAATTTCAGTAATGCTGGATGACGTGACAGTTACTGTAAATCCAGCAGGTTGAGCTCACTTGTGAATTGCACTGGCTTTAATAAAACCTGACCTCATTTTTGTCCAGCACTCCCACTGCAGCTGTGATCTCTTTAATGGATGGGCGGGTGGGGACAGCTCTGCGTCCTGGGTCATCTGGAATCAGCAAAGCTGCAGTTAGGATTAAATGTCGCACATGTTCCAGCCACAATGCCTTTCATCTCCCTCAGCCCACTGACCCTCAGCACCACCCTTTCCATGAAGGCAGAAGTCCAGACAGGAGCTTTGTCTACTGCAAATGGTTAGGGGAAAAGGAAAACACTGTCTTGATGGCTCATTCAACTCAGATGATCCCCAGAGTATTCTGGAGCCTCCAAATTCAAACATCAATCTACCTATAAATATTTTATAAGAATTTACTATATTCCCAAACTGGTGGAGAAGCAACAGCTTTTAAAACTCTTCCCTGGCTTCAAGGACCTTATAATCTAGCTGAGGGAACAGAACAATGTACATGATGGGGAAAGGGAAAGGGAAGGAAACTGCTGTTTGTGGCTGGATCAGATGTCAAGGGAAGAGGCTGATCGGAGCGGGTTGGCAGGATTGAAAAAGAAGCAGTGAGAAGAGTTTATCAGCCATAGAAGCTGGTGAGGGTTAGAAGCAGGACATGGAGGAAGAAGCCTGCTTTGAGAGAGAGAGAGAAACAGCTAGGAGAAGCTGTAGTTTGGGGCAATGGCAGAGGTGCAGAAAGATTTTGGAATTCCTTAAATACTATCAGAGTCATTTGGGCTTATGGGGCATGTTTGGAGGCCACTTTTAGGTTTAGGAGTATGAAGTTAGCAGGGGCAACATGTATCTGGATGCATCTGGGTGAGTGAGAATGCAGCAATCACCTCCAGCAGAAGGAGAATAGGCAGTCCATGGGGACATTCCCCTGCCAGGTCATGCAGGGATCTCTGGGCACCCTCTCTTCCTGGGTAGGAGAAGTTGACCCAAATCCAGCCTAGGTGTAGGAAATGACTACTTTCCCTGATTATCCTTTAGGGCTCACTTTGCTGCTCTTTTAGTCCTGTCTGGTTTCTTCTCTTCTTCCCTCCCTCCCTGCCAGGCTGAGAGGATAATGCCTGGACTCCTCTGTGTGGCATCTGAAACTCTAACCATCAGGTCTCACGTCCTTCACCTCACAGCCTCAATTCCTGCCAAACTCAGCAATTGGCAGGTGCATGGGTGCCATTCAGCCTTAACCTACAAACCCGGAGCACGAGATTCTCTTGGCCTGAGGGTCCCTTCCCTTCCTGCACTACGCATTTTTAAATATTTTTTAGTAAAATAATTTTATTTATATGCATTGAGATATAATTTACAAATATAAAATGCACAGATCTTAAATGTATAGTTTGAAGAATTTTGGCAAATATATACACCCATGTAATCAATACGCAATCATGGTACAGAATACATCACACCCTTATGCCCCTTCCTGCCAATTACTCCCCAAAACAGAGACAACCAATAGTCTGAGTCCCAGACCCACAGACTGGTGTTAACTCTTCTTGACTTTTATCTCTACCTTTGAAATCTAGCTCAAGTACCTTTTCTTCCCTTATACCTCCCCTAAAACACCCCACCTCACCTCCCCGCAGAGTTGACCAGGCTCTTCTTTGAGCCATCCCTTGTACCTTATTCGTTCCTCTATTGTCCTGAACTCACTCTCAGAATTAATTTGCAATCTGTTTCCTTTGTGAGCTCCTGGAGGGTGAGGACCCTTGTCTTAGTCAGCATGTGATAAATGTTGACTGAATCCATGGCGCATATTTCAACACAAATAATAAAAGCTAGTATGTATTGAGCATTTAGTATGCGCTGTGCTCTATTCTGTGTGATTTGACCCGAAGTATCTCTTTCAGTTCTCACATTTACACTCATAAGAGGGGTAATATATTGTTCTCGTTTTACTTTTTAGTGAACCAAGGCAGAGATGGGTTGAGGAGCTTGCCTATGGCCACAAAGCTAGTGAGTGGTCCAGCTGGGTTTTGATCTCAGATAGTCTGACTCCACAGCCTGTGTTCCGGAGCATACACCATGTCAGCTTGCTGTGCGGTGTTTTCTAGAACTCAGAACTGGCTCACTGTAAGAAAAATGAACCACATCTTCGGGGAAAAATGGCAGGTGATGACAAGTCACCCTTCCGTGTCCTGTAATTCTGTTTTCTTATATCCTCTCCCTACCCCTCTTCTTTACTCACATCATTCCTCTCTCTCCATTCACATTTTCCACTTTGTGTCTTTGCCCTTAGCCGTGATTACGTCACTGATTCTGGATTTTTCTGCTTCTTCACTTCCCAGTCCTGTATGTATTCAGTTCCCCAGGGTGGCTGTGGAGAGCCCCTTTCTCTGCTAAAGTCTCTCAGTTGACATCTGAGCTTTTATTTGTCTTTGGAGGAAAATTCAGAGTTCAGCTGTTTTCCCTGATACCCTGTGTTTTTCCATCCCTCTTTGCTTGGGGAAGATCCAGGCCCCACCTGGAAGAGAGCCAAGGTGCAGCCTAGGGAGTCAGCTCTGCAGTTCCCAAAGTCCTTGGGATGTGTTGGACCTTAAGGACCTTTGTCTCTCCCCATCCTCCTGGGACCTGACTGCTGGTGGATGGCGCCTGGTGTTTCTGCTTTCTTGGTCTTTGCATGCTGGCTGACCCTTTCAAAGGCCCAGAGTTTGGTATTTTGTGGCCTCCGGACACATGTGGATTTGATTGCCTGGCTGTAAGCACTTGACTCTTTGGGAAGACTCTGCAAATGGCCTAACTGTTGAGTCAAGGGGAGAATAGGGATTTAGAACAGGGAGGAAGCATTGTTTTGCTCTCTAATTATACGTACGTGTGTGTGTGTGTGTGTGTGTGTAGGGGCAGGGAACTAAAAGACCCTCAAGAGGAAAACCTCTATAAGTAGCTGTTTAAGTCCCAGCCCATCCACTCTCATTTCTGGGGAAAGAGCAAATTGGACTATCCCTGGTTCCAAAGACACTCAGCATGCTCTCCCAGCTAGAAAGCTGCCTTTAAGATGTGGGTGCTTCTTTGGGCCTAAAATAGCTTCGAGGCACTAAATCATGGTGCCTAACACACGGTCTGGCACAGTATGGGTACTCATGAAATAAGGCATAGGAATGAATGAATCCCACTCTAGACATGCTCAGTACCCTTGGAGTTTCACTGTCAACCCCACCTCCCCAGCATTCTTAGATTCGAGGTGCTCTCAGTCACACTTCAACCAGATAACATCTTGAAAGTAGATTCCAGACAGGCTGGGTTATGCAGTGAAACTTATTACTATGCACCCCCCACCCCCCACGTGGCCCTTGTTCTGTGGCTTGCGGAGTCTCCAACACAGACCAAACTAGAGCAAAGTCAGGGAAGGGTCGAGCAGACATCAGCAGCTCCAGAGCCCAGCTACTTATGGAAACAAAGCACAAAACACACACAGTACTTGTGCCAACTGTCCCACCCCACCCCGCCCCTGAAGGCCTTTACAGCAAAAAGCCCCCAGCACATCTCACCAGTGTCCTCCCTTCCCCTGGGTATTTCAGAGGCATGTGCCAGGGATATGCTGTAGCCAACCCCACTCTGTGGTTGACAGTAAGGTTTCAGCTGACTCTGGCCACTAATGCCTGGCCCTGCGCCAGGCCCTGTCTTAGAAAAAGAAGAACTACCATTTTTAGGTCTGAGTGCCCTACAGGCATTACCTCCATGGATGGGAAAACAGACATCAGTCAGTCAGTTGGTAAGTACTCTGCCCACAGTGGCACGCCTAGGAAACGGGCGCCAGGATTGAAACCCAGTTCTGCCAAGAAGGTTCAAACCCAGGGCTGCTCAAGACCATGTCCCCTGCCTCTGAGCAGCTCTCCAATTGGACCCTGGCTGCCACATCAGATCACATCTCCATACTGTCCTAGTCAGGGATTTTTAGGGGCTTTTGTAATCCACATGTGAGACATAAAGACCCCAGGAAAGCAAGCCCCAACATGTGAGCATGATACACACATGTGCACACATGTGCAGAGAGGTTAGGTCGGAGGCACAAAAGGTGCTTTGCCATCTCTGGGGACTCAAGGACCGGTCCTCTGTGCACCCCTCTCACCCTCCTTCGAATCACCTCCCACAAGTGCCCAGGTCACTAAGTGGAGTGGGCCATGGGGGTAGAGAGAGACCTAAAACTCCAGGGCCACAGAAGAAAAGCAGTTTGATAGGAAACGAGAGGCTCAACAAGGCACCAGCACTAGCTGTGCTGAGGTTGACAAGTTGTAAGGAACGTGCTTCTCACAATGCGCCCACAACACCTGAGCAGAGGGAGAAACGTGGTTAGATGTGTGAGCAGCTGGGAGGCTGGGCTGGCAGAGTGGGGTGGCGGGGAGGAGGGCAAAAGAAAGCAACAGGAACAGGTGGTCCTTTCACCAGCTCCCAAGCCATCAGCCCCTGACACAGCAGCTGTCCTAGAAACAGGCCCAGGTGGACAGAGGGAAGAGCACAGCAGGGGGTGCTTAGTGTTTTGTAGAGAAAGAAATGAGCTCTCCCTAATGGGCCCCACATCTGAGCAGGGGGGGACACGCGGTGAGCTGTGTGACTGAGCTGGGTGAGCCACTCCTCCCCCACCAGCCGTCTGGCTGTGCTTTTCTAAGTGTGGCCACAGAGGAGCCTTCTGGATGAAAATCCTTAGGCTTCCCAAAGCCCAAGGCTGCCGTAAGAGCAGCAATAGTCACTAGCTATTAGGGAGCAGCTCCTCTGCACTCTACATTGGTGGTTAGTAAAGTCCTCATTTAAACATCTCATTTAATCCTCACACTAACCTCTGAGGAAGGTGCTGTGACTGTTTTTTACAGGTAGGGAAACTGAGGCACAGAGAGGGAAATTTCAGAAGGGCAGTGCTATGATTTGATAATGGGTCATCTGACTGCAGCGTCTATGTCATTAGTTATTTATTCTGCAGATGGCCCCCAGGCCCAGCGCCCAGATTCCCAGAAAGTGCTTTCTGCCATGGAGTTCTGAAATGCTCACATCCCCAGCTCCAAGAGGATTCGTGAAGTGAATGTGTAACCTTCTCATATAGCACAATCTAGTCTTCACTTCTTGAAAGGAATCAATGTACAGAGGAAAAGGACTTTCAGCTTCCTAGCTACAGTTTACAGAGGGTCGCAGTGCTGTCACTCTGGGCAGTTTTTGACTCTGGGACACTCTCTTAACTTAAAACATCCCCCTCTGGAATAATGGTTGTTCACTTATCCTGCAACTACCAAGACCTCGCCTAAAGTTTGGAATTTCACACACGTGAGTTCACTTACGTCTCAGTGGACCCTGCCTGATACATGTGGCCATAGTGGCTCTTCTCTCCCCACCTTGGCTACTCCTGTTGTCTCCTGTCTGTCAGAGCAATGTAAGTACTGCCTGGAATTGTGCCTGGACTGTTCTCTTCCCATGCTGCTGCCTGTACCAGAGTCAGTCAACTACTGTCTATGTCAGTGGTTCTCAACCTGTAGGTCATGACCCCTTTGTAACAATGAAAACACATCCTGCATATCAGAAATTTACATTATGATTCATAACAGTAGCACAATTACAGTTATGAAGTAGCAACAAAAATAATTTTGTGGTTGGGGGTCACCACAACCTGAGGAACTGTATTAAAGGGTTGCAGCATTAGGAGGCATTAGGAAGGTTGAGAACCACTGGTCTATGCAGATGGTTCCCTAACCTATCTCTCTGGTCCCTACTAGAACTCGAGACCCATATTTCTGCCTGTGTATTTGATGTCCCTGTACTTAATTTGTCCAAAATTAGTTCAATGTCTTGTACAGATCACCACATTTGACTAGATCAGTGGCCTTAATTTATGGCATTAATACATCTATTTGGTTGCTACTGAAGGAAATCTAAATCATCATCAATGATCCCTCACTTCATTCCATCATATTTCCAATCAGTTTCCAAGTCCTATCTACTCTAATACGACCTCTAGAATGTTCTCCTTCATCCACACAACCCCTGTTATCACCCTTTCACATCCTAAACCACCTTCTGCATCTTACTCATCCTAACTAGTCCGATGTCAGATAAAGGTAAATCAGAGCATGTCATCCTTCTTCCAAAGACTCCAGCATCTCACCTGCCCAAGGGTCACATTGAAACTCCTTATCAGGACTGTCCAGTTCCCTCACAGTCTGGTTCCAAACAGTTGCTCCCACTTCCTCCTGCAGCTGCTCCCAACCCCTTGTCTTGGTCACACACAACCACCTTTCCCTGTAAATGCTCACAGTTGTTCATCCCCTTGCCTTTGAACACACTGTTGCCACTTATCTGGGATGATCTTCATCTTCTGTCCAATCAACCATTTATACCAGACAAGAACCAACTCAAAATTCACCTCTTTGAATGCCCTCATTTTTAGAAAATGCATATTGAAATGTTTAGCAGTGAACACCACTCACCTTCTTTCAAATCCTTCATATATGTCTCTGTCTATTTATTTATATATCAAGAGAGATCAAGTCAATATGGCAAATACTAATAATAGTTGCATCTAGATAATAGTCATTGTAACCATTTTTCAGCTATTCTGCATGCCTGGAAATTCTAATAATAAAAGGAGGGTAGGGGGCTTTAAAAGGCATCCTCCTTGCCCCCTAACAACATGAATTACCTTTCTCTGTTTCCCTAATACTGTGTATTTGTCAACAAACTTATCACATTTTATTGTAATTATCCATCCTGTGCTTAGACACTTTCTCCTATGCACTGTGCAAAAGCACAGTAGCCACATATAGTAGGCACTTGATTACTGCGTGAATGAATGAATGCCCTCTAAGAGGCTGGACTTGGGGAGCTATCGCCACAGGAATAGCAAGTCACTGGGTTACCACACACTGCCCCTATGTGCTCCCTTCTGAGCAACATGGGTGCTTGTGAGCGCAGAAAAGCACTACAATAAACTAGCTATGTACAGAATGACAGTGTGGCTTCACACTCTGGTGACTGAGCCTCTGTGACTGATTCTGTGATGAACTAGTTGTGTGACCATGTGCAATCACTGAACTGGCTTTGCCTCAGTTTTCTCTCTTGTGAACAGGAAGTCATAATGTACCCAACTAAAGGAGGAAAGGGTTTGAAAGTGCCCTGAGAAGTCTAAGATGTTATGCGAACAGTGCGGGAGCATCTTTATTTTAGTTATTAAAATAAGCAAGACTTTGCCCTGACTGTGAAGAATTCTGAGTCACTCAGTGTTGGGGGGGAGGGGCGATGCTGCCTTAAAGGATGGAATTTCCACCCAGCCTGTGGCTGGAGCCTCATTCTCTCCCACCCCCGCTTTCCCTTTCCTCTGACCAAGTGACAACTGCTGGGAAACAGACAGGACTGGGAGTCTTAAAATAGAGTGGCAAATATCTGAGGCTGGCTCACAGCCCTGGGGGGTGGGGGTTGCACCATCAGTCAGCTTGCGCAGTACACACACACACACACACACACACACAGCCCTCTGCTCCGTAAGAGCCAAGGCCGTGGAAAAAGAAACACATGGCTTCCAGAGAAAAGCAGTCATCCAGGAATGCCGTGTTTGGGTTGGCTGCCCACCGGGTGAGATGCTCTGCTCTTATGTTCCTTTGTGCTCTTGCAGCCTGAGGCTCCCAGGAGCAGCTCTTCCTGGAAGCACCAGCAGCCCCACTGGCCCCAGAGGCCTGGGGGAAGATGGGGAGACGCCGCTGGGGGGTTCTCCATGACTCAGTGGTTTTAGAGAAGCTCAACTTCCTAGGCTTGGAGCACCAGGTTTGGGATGTTTATGTAACAAAACATACAGCATAAAATGCTCAGAAGTAGAGCATCACCTTGAAGACTGGACCCTTAGTTCTGTGACGCAGCAGCCACAAAGTGACAAGGTGGGAAACTTTCAGCCTGATCCTGGGGAAAAGGTCACTCCCAGAGTGTTGGAGGTTCAGGTGATGGGACGAAGATCTTAAAATACTGAAAAACAACTGTTATTCTTACCTGTGAACATGATGGGCCAGGAGCTTTTCACATATAATAACTCATTTAATTCTCACAACCGCACATAAGAGCAGTTACATACACAATGGCAGAGCCAAGATTCAAAGCCAGGCGGCGAGGCCCCAGCACCTGGCGCCTTAACCCTGCACTCTGCCAAGCAACTCCTAGGATCCTGGCAGGTGAGGACAGCAGAGAGCCCCGCCCTCCCCATTTATCTCACTTTCTGCAAGGAAGACAGATAATGAACAAGCTTCAAATTGGCAAAATAATTACCAGGGGTGAGTAACACCATAATGGAAGATAGTGAAAGAGAGAATTACTTTGGATAAGAAAGTTTGGTAAGGGGACTGATCAAGTTTCTGTAGATAAGAACAGAAATGGACTTTCTCCTACTTGTTAAGAGAGGAAAAAAATTACGTAAGGAGTCTGGGGTAGCCCATAGAATTTTCAGGGAGTCTCAGAACACAGACTAGGACAAAGGGAGGGTTGGCAACTAAAAACCCCTGCCCAAAACCACTCTGATGAGGACCCAACAGGTGCTACGGCTGAGGTTTGAGGTCTGTAGCTGGCGGCTCCACAGCCAGTGTGGGAACTCCCTAGACCGTGGCAGGCTCTGCTGAACCAGGAACCGGATGCGAAGCAGCCACAGCTGCCCACAAAGTGGATTCTCCGCCCCTTTTCTTTGCATCACCACCTCCTGGATGTGCACAATTGATGCCCTGCTGCTTGTGATGCAAAGTTCCAACTTATGCTTGGGCATACGCACAGAGGCTGGAACTATTCCCCGCAGGGCTGAGTGTGCAGACCCGATCCCACGGCAGGGGGTGGGGGAGTGGGGCCTGACGATCCATCTGCTCTTTACTGAAGCTCCTCCAAATACACACAACACAATTTGGCTGATGCAGTCTTTTCTCTTTCTCCAACAGGATTTCAGCTTCTCTTCCAATAAAAATAATAGCTACTAATTGTGAGTGCCTATTATATGCAAATCCTTCACAGAAATAAGCCTGACTACCCCCTCACAAGGTAATTACTCTCTCCATTTTCATATGCAGAATCTCAGGCTTAAGAGAGGTTAGGAATTTTGTCCAGGCTCTCTGAATGAAGAAATAGGAGAGCTCAAATTTGAACTCAGGTTTGTTATGCTCTCAAGAGCACACATCCCCTTCTCAAGGGGCTGGGGGAGTGTCAGGAAAGCCAGGCAAATGATTGGCACAGAAGTGACTCCTGCTCCTGAATCCCAGCCAGGATATGTTGGGTCAGTACACAGTGCACTCCATCAGGATTTACAACAAGAGGCTTCACAGCCCCTCACCCTACCTACTCCCCCGCCATCCTGAGGCCCCCAGGGAAGATGAGGTTTAGGGAGCCATTTGGCTCCTGCAGTGTCAAGGCAGAACCCTCTAACCCTCTGGCCCTTAGCCCAGGAGGCCTCCTTAAAGGCCCCTGGGGTTCTACACTGCTATGGGCAGGGCTCACTTTTGGTTACTATAGCTCCATAGGAAAATTTGAAGTCAGAGAATGTCATTCCTCCAGTTTTGTTCTTTTGGGGTGGGATGGTTCTGGCTATCCTAGGCCTTTTGTGGTTCCATATTAACTTTAGGATTCTTTTTTCTATTTCTGTGAAGAATGTCATTGGTATTTTGATGACGATTACATTGAATCTGTATGATTACTTTGGGTAGTGTGGACAGTTTAACAATACTAATTCTTCCAATCCATAAGCATGAAATATCTTTCCATTTTTTTGTGTGTCCTCTTGAATTTCTTTCATCAGGGTTTTATAGTTTTCATTGCAGAGATCTTTCACTTCTTTGGTTAAGTTTATTCCCAGGTATTTTGTCTTATTTGTAGCTATTACAAATGAGATTACTTTCTTAGTATCTTTTTTCAGGTCATTTGCTGTTGTCATATAGAAATGCCAGTGACTTTTGTGTGCTGATTTTATAATCCTACAACTTTCCTGAATTTGTTTATCAATCCTAATAGTTCTTTTGTGGAGTCTTTAGGCTTCTCTTGATACAAGATCATATCATCTGCAAACAGGATAATATAACATCTTCCTGTCCAATTAGGATGTCCTTTATTTCTTTCTCTTGTCTGAGTGTTCTAAATTAGAACTTCCAGTACAATGTTGAATAATAGTGGTGAAAGTGGACATCCTTGTCTTGTTCCCAATTTTAGAGGAAAGGCTGTGTCCCCTAAAATGGGGAATTTTGTCAGAGAATAAAGAAAGGATAAGAAAGACAGAGGTAGTGAGGATAAATATGGATTTCTGGACCTTTCAATTACTGGTTAACTGTGGGCTACTCAGCCAGCCTTTCAGGACTCACTTTCTCTCTTTGAAATATGAAGCAGAGATTCTTTTGTGTATTTCATAAAGCTGTTGTGAGATTTTAATGAGGCTCTCTATTTAAGGCCCTTTGAGATAAGCACAAAGTATTATTGCATTGCAGTCTGAGTGCATCTATGAAGAGAGAAGCATCTCACCTCTGGGTATGATGGAGAGGTTGCTGCCCCCACTTGCTAAGTGCCTTCCCCTGGGCTGGGTTTCTATTTTTCCCCAAAATGCCAGTGCCTGAGTCATTCCTAGCAAGGAGCATTGGTATTGCATCAGTCACAGTTTCCCCCAATCAACAGGACAAGCAAAATGGCTATAAGGTTGAAGACTCTGTCTTTGGCTGCTGCTGGAAATCTACACAGATTCCCCTGGCAGCAGACAGCTGCTGTGCGAGGTGTGAATCAAACATGCAAACCTCTGGAGATTTGTCTTTTGCTTCTCTGAGACACAACTTAGCACAATTGCTGAAAATATGGTGACACATTGCCTCAGCCCTGGGGCTCACAGGGAGATGGAGGAGGGAAGGGGGGGGCTGCTTCTCACCACTGCTCCGGAGAGAGTCCAGTCCCTTTCAGGGTCCTCCGAGTGCCTCTTTATATCCTGCCTTTCTAATACTGTCAGACACCTAGTCCTAGGACACCTAGTTTGGGACCATGATTACATCTCCAGAGACACTGGGGCCTTGCATAGAGACCCCAGGGTAGGGATTGGCCAGGAAGTGAGCTCCATTCTCCCATCTCTTCCCATCTCTCCCATGATTACTTGAATTAGGGACACAGTCCATGTGTGTATCCACATGCACACTCATATGTGATTCTTAAACTAAGTTCTCCCTAGAAATGCCAACAGTTTCAGCTGCACTTATTTCACTTTCCTGTTGGAGGGTGGCTGATTCCCTGATGATGTGACTGTTATGATGCAGGGTGGAAATGTTATTCAGTCTCCTCCGATGCTGGATACAGGCTAGACCAGAATATAGAGGCTGAGAGCAGCCAGGGAGCCTGAAATGCTCATTCAGAACTGCGGCGTTTGGAACCTAGGCATTCGGTTTATGTCATTGTGATGTAACACTTGGCATTAGTTTATATGCAAATGTGCACATTCCAGTTATGAAACCTCAGTCCACAAACTACTATTTTCTTCATTTCCTATTCCTTAACCTGATTTCTTAATCAGAGCACTCATTCTGCAGACTGGAAAAGAGGCAAAAAACAAAACAAAACAAGAGTTCAGACCTTCCCAAGGTACCTCTCCATGGGTGGTACCAGGGTTAGGAGGCCTTATTAGATAGAGTCACCAAGCAGTGGATGTGAGTGGCCCTCTGGTCTTTGGTCTTCTGTCCACTCAGGTTTCTGCAGAGACAGCCAGTCCCTATCTACTTGTCTCTTGAGTCTAGATCTCTGCTACATTGTTACTTCTCTTGGTCAAAAGGAATCTTTTGCAGTACTTTTTATAAACCTCTGGCCCTCCACCAACCACTCCTCTCCAGTATCCTGCTGACACCGCTCCAAAACAGGACAAGGCCCCTTTGGTTTTGATAATTCAGAAGCTGTTTATTCCTTCCAGTTGCAACCCAAATGAAATCCCCTTCCACTGTGGAGACCAAGACACGCCTAAGAGAAGACTTATAGGTGTTGACATTCAGAGTTCCCTATGGAGAAATACAGTTGCTCTAAAAGTCTTTTTCATAAACAGAGACCTCCCACGCACATTCTAAGTGCCCTCCTTGCTTTTAAATGTGAGTGAACAACCAGGGATCGCCAGACCTTTGAGTGCAGCCTCAAACTTGAAAAATGAGATTACAATAAATAGTAAAATAGAGCCGAAGAGAAACAGAAACAGTGCAGGGAACAGAACACAAGGTAAACAAAACAAAACAACAAAACAAAACAGTAATATATCCTCAGGGAAATAGGAAAAAATATTGGATCCATAAAATGAGAATGAAATTTTGTTTTCTAGGGAACAAAGAAAAATTAGAACTTCTTGGAAATTAAAAATATGATTAAAAAAAATAACCAACAGCCGCCTCCCCACCGTCGCCCTCCACCGTTCTCGCGCCTCTCCGCCCCTCCTCCTCCCGGCGCTCGAGGGACCGTGGCCAATCCTCGCGTGAGACAGATCAAGTTCAAGACCGGCATAGTGAAGCGCTTGGTCAAAGAAAAAGTGATGTATGAAAAGGAAGCGAAGCAACAAGAAGAAACGATTGAAAAAATGAGAGCTGAAGATGGTGAAAATTATGCTATTAAAAAGCAGACAGAGATCCTGCAAGAGTCCCGGATGATGATTCCAGATTGCCAGCGCAGATTGGAAGCTGCATATATTGATCTTCAGCAGATGTTAGAAAGTGAAAAAGACTTGGAAGAAGCTGACGAGTATAAAGAAGCACGTTTAGTACTGGAGTCAGTGAAGTTAGAAGCCTGAAACTTTTCTGTACAGGGTGTTTTTTTACACAAAATCCTGCGGTCCATTCTGCAATTCACTGTTTTTAACCACTGCTGTGTTCAAATAGTATGAGAAAGTGATTCTTTTTATGAGGTTGCAAATATTTTATCTTTGCCTATTTAATGTGTCAAATAAATGAATTCATCTAATAAAAAAAAAACCAACAAAAGTATAAAAAGACAATTTTGAGGAAATCTGCCATAAAGTTAGAGGAAAAAAATAAAGGACAGTAGGAAAGAACAAATAAGAAAATAAGATGATAAAACCAAAAAGTTTGGTTTCTAACTAATAGAAATATCTGAACAAAAACACTGGGGAGGAAATGATCAAAGAAATACTATAAGCAAACAGTCCCTCAAGTGTCGGCCTCCAAACTCACAAAGGCTACTAAGTACTTATAATGAAAAAGCCTTATATCACTATAAATCTAAAACCCTGGGATACAAAGGAGTCTAAAACTTTAGAGACCAATGGATGGGAAAATGGAAAACAGTCTACAAACAATGAACAAAGGAATCAGGATGACATCATTCTTCTCAACAACCACATTGGAAGCAGAAGACAACGCCTAATAACACTTCAAAAGTCCTAAGTGAAAATGATTTTCGACCTGTGAGCAGAGAATGAGGATGTTTAGTCAGATAAATCTCAAAAAGCTATATCTCTTTCTTACAAAGCTAAGAAAGGAGAACACATTCTCTACACAAGAAAGAGGATGGGGTGGAGGTTAGAAATCAGGAGACAAGAGAGAGGGAAAAGGAATTCTCAGGGCTTTGGTAAAGGGAAGAGCAGGACACCAGCTGACCTAGAGAGCCATCAGTCGTCAGAGAGGTCCAGGAGACGTCTCAGAGAGAAAAAGTGATCTGACGGGCTTGACAATGTGGAAATGTCACGGAACTGTGTTTCACAGAGTTGTGGGAACATGTGGGAGGAATTAGGTGCTGATACAACATTAAACAAATGAAAATTAGAGGCAACTATTAATTCCAGAGAAAAAATGATGCAAGGATATGTCATTAAAATATGTTAGTTGGCTTAACAGTAAACAATACTTATACAATCTTTGATAATAAAAGCTTTGTTAACCAAAAATTGGGGAAGTAGGGGTGCTAGAAGAAGAAAAGAGGAAAATGTACGTGAACTTAAAAGCGTCATTACCATAATAGGAAATCTACAACTAATGTCTACAGTTGATGAATCAACTGAGAGCTGCTTACTCTGAGAGTTAGAAATACAGGGAAAGTCCCAAAAGAATAACTTAGAGTAGAAAGTGCTTTACTCTGGGGAAAGAGAAGTAGGGCAAAGGGGAGGGGGACAAGAGATAGCTAATTTTTATTATGTTTTTTCTCTCTATATGACTTAAAACTGATTGCCAAGCAATACTTTTATTTAAGATAAAGATATATTAAGTAAATATGAAAAACAAACCCTGCTGGCTGTGTCTGTGAAACAGACACACAAACAGATCAGTGAAAAAAGGAGTTTCAGGTGTTATCTGTGCACGGAAGGGACATAAAAGAGAGTAGCTGGTCCCCCCCTGGAAGAGCCATGTACTTCCTGATTCCAACTTCCCTTTTTTATCCAGGGACACTGCTCCCCTTGCTCATATACAGATCCAATTCCTCTGAGAAAACCCGAGAAGCAAGGTAGAACCTCACCAAACACTGATGGAGAGGCGGTAGAGCCCAGGGGGTTGAATTCTGGCTGCGCCACCTACTATCTGTGTGATTCTGGACAGGCTATATACCCTTTCTCTGTCTCCTCACCTGTTCCTACCTCACGGGTTGAAATGAATTGCAAGGATTAAATGAATGAATGTGCATGGGGCCCAGCACAGTTCCTGGTATACGTAAACATTATATTCTCTCCGGAGACACAAGGTGACTCTGCTCAGTATAGACACTGGAGACGCTCTGGAGGCTAGAAACCACTCTAAGCCTCCCCTGCCCTCCAGGACCTTAAAGAGGGGTAGGGTCTGGGGTAGAAGACACAGCTGTAGGAGATAAGATCAATGTGGCCACCTAGACACACGTAGTGTGTGCTCCCCCACAAGGAGCACAGCATAGTAAATAGAGGCTCACATTTCAAACTGAGAGTCTATGAGGTGAATGTCAGGATTCACCAGCGGAGTGACAGGGAGCACCAAGAGCAACAAGAGGGTTCAGGGGATCTTGACCGGCCAGAGTCAGGCTGAAAGCCCAGTGAGGGCATGGAGAAATGGTAGGAGAGAAGTTCCCAGAGGTCTAGACTCAGAAATGGGCTTTTACAATGTTGGCTACTAGAGAACCCTGTGATTCACATGGTCCACGGACTTAGCATAGGGAGCTGCCCAGAGATGGTATAGAGACATTGCTTTAGAGAGGGAATCTGTATGGAATGCCACTGGCGTCTAAGTCTAGAACGTGACTAGGCAGCCGCCTTTCTAGGAGCCTAGACATGGGGAATCTACAGACTCAGCTCTTTCTTCTGTGCTGCTTTGAAGAGGGAGAAGGGAGACCAGGTACTCTCATGCATCCTGGGAAGGTCCCCACCACCCTGCTGTGGGCTGCTGTAGAGTTGGAGATGTGAGTATAAGAGCACATGTAGTGAGAATATGATGACATCAGCCAGGCTAGGGCTTCGATGACACAGCTGGTCTGGCCAGTTTAGGTCCTATGTGACCTTCACTTCATGTCTCCCATTCTTGTTTTGTAAATTCAGCTACAATCCAAAAGTGCATACCTTGAGTAGTTTAGGGCTACTTTTGAATTAGAAATGTTTTGGGTCCTGGGTTATGCCTATTATTGCGGTTTGAGATAAGGGTCGATTATTGTTGTTTAAGGTAAGGGCTAACACTCGGCACCTGTGGCTCAACAGGCTAAGGTGCCAGCCACATACACCTGAGCTAGTGGGTTCGAATCCAGTCTGGGCCCGCCAAACAACAATGATGGCTGCAACCAAAAAATGGCCAGGCGTTGTGGCGAGCACCTGTAGTCCCAGCTACTTGGGAAGCAGAGGCAGGAGACTCGCTTGAGCCCAGAAGTTGGAGGTTGCCGTGAGCTGTGATGCCACAGCACTCTATCCAGGGTGAGAGCTTAAGGCTCTGTCTCAAAAAAAAAAGTAGATAAGGGCTAACATGCTTTTTGCTTTGAACTTTTATGTAGAAAACTATGGTTTTGGAAATGGAAGAACAGAACAGTCTTGGAGAGGCTACTCTCACTGTTCTCCAGAGTTGCTGGCCTTCTGACAAAGTTTGATGGACCTATCCCTGTCTCTGCATATTGGCTGACAGTAACAGGCGGCCGGACCCTCTTCATCCAGTAACAAATGGCCCACACTCCCCACAGCTTCTTGCCCATGCTACTTGCTTGAGAGAGGCGCCACCCTTTCTGGTTACCAAAGGCGCAACTTTGAGAATTTAAAACTGAGTTGAACTCACCGTCAGGCTGAGTTTGTGCTGGCAGGGCTGCAGCTGCTGCCTGGCTGGGAGGGACACAGACACCAGGCACTCTGATGCGTTCCTAGGACAATACCCACTACTCTGAAATAGGCTGCTGTGGGACCAAAAAGCAAGCAGGCAGCACTGACTATGGCTTGTTGTCAATGCTACTTGCCTGGGAGCAGCCTTGTTCCCCCTGATTGCAAGCCCAGGGCACCATTCTGAAGGTTTAGCACTGGGCTACACCCTACGCTTGGGCTGAATTTGGGCTAAGAGGGTAGCAGTGGCTGCCCAGCTGAGGGGGAGTGGGGACAAAGCCAGGCTGTCCTGTGCATAGGCCATTTGGGGCCAAGAACTAAGTTAACTGCCCTCCCTGCAGCATCTTGCTCACACCCTCTCCCTGAGTAGAGCTCTGCCCTCTCTGGCCACAGGCCCACTGATGGCACCATTTTGAATTTTTGGGAGGGGGGTCCTTTCAAAACATTATGGGAGTACAAGTGTTTTTGTTTATGGATAACTTATATAATGCTTAAGTCAGGGCTTTTGGTGTTCCATCATCTGAATTGCGTTCATTTCATCCAAAAATAAGTTTTATCCCACCCCGACCCTCCCTCCTTCTTGGTTTCTCATGTCCTTTATATCTCTTTGTGCCCACCTGTACCCCTTGCTTAGCCCCAACTATTAGTGAGAATATTGTGCTTGGTTTTCCATTCCTGAGACACTTCACTCAGGATAGTGGTCTCCAGTTCCCCAAGCTGCTGCAAACAGCATTAACTCATTCCTTTTTATGGCTGCATAGTACTCCATGGCATTTGTGTAAACCACATTTTCTTTATCCACTCATGAATTGATGGGCGGTTAGGATGATTCCACATCTTTTTAACTATGAACTGTGCTGAGATAGACATTCAAGTGCAAGTGTCTTTTTCATAAAATGACTTATTTTCCTGGGGGTAGATACCCAGCAGTGGGATTGCTGAGTTGAATAGGAAGTTTCTCTCTATATAAACTTTTTGAGAAATCTCCACACTGTTTTTCACAGGGGTCGTACTGATTTTCAGTCCCACTAACAGTGTACAAGTATTTATTTCTCTCTGCATCCACACAGGCATCTATTGTTTTTTGACTTTTTACCCCATCCTTTTACCTATAGTCTGTATGCATTGTTGTGGTTTAAATGTGTTTCTTGGGGACATAAAATAGTTGAGCTATGTTTTTCATTCATTCAAGCAGTCTATGTCTTTTAAGTGGGGCACTGCGTGGTTGTAGTGATATGTGGGATGCTGTTCTGATCTTCATGTTGAATGATACCTGATTGTTTTGTTTTCCCTCTTGTGCTAACATTTGGTTAGAGCTGTGAGTTTTAGCTTTCAGGTGTTTTTATACTGGTAGGTATCTATCATAAATAGATATGGTGTTCCTTGTACAATATAGTTTTGAGTATTTCCTATAGGGTAGGTCTAGTAGCATGTGAGTCTACGGGGGCTTCCTGCCTGGCATGCAGGCCTATGGGGCATGGTCCTACACTCCACGTGTAGGTCTGCAAAGGCATGGACCTTTCCTCAGTGCTCAGATTCACAGGGGCGTAGGCCTCAGTGCTGCACCACACTCCCAGGTGGCTTGTTCTACTTATTGGTGCATCATGCTGTGTAAGCTGGGCTGCTGGATGGCTGGGGCTCTGTCCTCACACAGGTCCCACTGAGGCTGTTACCATGGGACCTCTCAAGCTCCACTCAAATTCTCTGGTCTGGGGAGCAGGGTGTGCTTGGCTCCCAGCCATGTGATAACATCTGTTCTCCCTGCTCCCTCCCTGGCCTGGCAAGGGACAGTGTTGAGGCAGCTGCAGTGAATACATTGCCTGGGTAGAAAGGATGCTCTAGACTCGACAGCTCAGAGTGGTGTCAGCTGCAGTAACTCAGGAACCAACACACCAGTTTGTCCCTGATGAGGCTGCTCTCTGATGCAACTTTACTATACAGTCTCCAGGTAGTTTCCTGATTGGTACTGAGGTCCATGGTGGGGATGAGGGCACTCACAGCACAAGTCTCAGTTTCTGCCTGGGGAGTATGCTCTCCTTGGTCTCTCTCTTTTATCACTTCTCTACATGTAGGGGTCTCCCCCACATACCTTCCAATCTTAGCTGGTGGACCTCCCTGTCCCCATGTTTGCTTTCTCTCCTGTCAGTTCTCTGATGATTCACAATGCTCTCTCCAAGAGGACTCATCCATGTGGGTATCCACTCGCAGTTTTTGATCTACTCCTAGAGAGAGCATGTGTAGGCTGCTTCCAATCTGCCATCTTGACCCCTTCTTCCCCCATTTTGAGAGTTTAATGCTGGGCCAAATTTGAGGTAAGCTGGCTGTAGCTACCACTTGGCCAGAGAGTAGCAGGGGAGAATAAGATCTCTAGGCTCACTTAGCACCATGTTCCCCACCTTACTATGGGTGCCTATGGGACTGGAGCTTGCCTAACCCATCACAGCTACCCATAACACAAACGTGGACCCCTTGGGTCATACTGGGTTGCACCACCACCACCACCACTGCCATCCACTCACATCACATCAGCTGCCCGGGGGGCCATAGAACATACCCACAATCCTAACTCACTGCTCCTACCAAGCAAGCTATCTGGAGGCCCAAGAATTGGCCCTCTAGGACCCGCTAACACCAGAGCCAATGTAAGCTGCTCTGAGGCCTAAAACCAAGAATACTCATCCCATTGCTGCCACCACTGGGGCCTGCTGTTTGGCTCAGTCAGTGTCAAGTACCCAGCAAAACTCTACCACAGACTCAGTTAATAATCATACACTAAGCCACAGAGGAAATCACAGATCCCACTGAGAATCCCACCCAGAATGAAAGCCCAATCCTGTTCAACATATATACATCTTCAGGAAAACATTCTTCCCTACTAATGCAATTTCAAAAACATGGAGAAAGTGACTCTTACATCAAGTTCTTGTGTATCAACAGAAGGAGGATATCCTTTTTGATAAATGGTGCTGGGGAAATTGGATTGCCATATGCAGAAGAATAACCCTTATCTCCCACAAAAATCAACTCAAGATGAGTTAAAAACATAAACAAGACTCAAAGCTATAAAACTGGTAGGAGGAAACCTAGGGAAAACTCTTCTGGACATTGGTCTGGTCAAAGAATTTATGATTAGGACCTCAAAAGAACAAGTAACAGAAACAAAAATAGACAAATAGGACTTCATTAAACTATAAGACTTCTTCACAACAAAATAAATAATCAATAGAGACAACCTATGAAATTGGAGAAAACTTTTGCAAACATTCAACAAGAGACTAGTATTCAGAATTTATAGACAATTTAAACAACTCAACAATAAACCAAATAACAGCATTAAAAAGCGGGCTGAGGACAACAGACATTTTTCAAAAAAAGAAAAACAAACATAGAAAAAAAAAGTTCACCATCATTAGTTCACCATCAAAAGTTCACCATCATTTTCCTCTATGGAAAACAGTATGTTGATTTCTCAAAGAACTAAAAATAGAACTACCATACAATACTACAATCCCTTTATTGGATATCTACCCAAAGGAAAAGAAATCAATATATTAAAAAAGTATCTGCACTTGTATACTTATCACAGCAATATTTACAGTAGCAAAGACATGGATTCAACCTATGTGTCCATCAACGGAGGATTGGATAAAGAAATTGTGGCATATATGCACAAGGGAATACTATTAAGCCACAAAAAAGAATGGAATCATGTCTTTTGCAGCAACAAGCATGGAATTGGAGGCTACTATCTTAAGTGGAAACAAGTCAAACGCAGAAAGACAAATACTACACATTCTCACTTACAAGGGGGAACTTACACTTACTATTGACCATTTTTTTGCCTTGTGAAGTGGGAAACAGAGTAAATCCATTTTTTGCCTTGTGAAGTGGGAAACAGAGTAAAACAGTTTGCAAAATGAGAAAAAGAGCAGGCACACGGGGAGAAACTGAAAGGGGAGGCAGGACAGGGCTTTGGGTCATGGCCGTGCTCTCTGTTGCTGCTCACAGATTCCATGGGATGTTCCAGTATACTAGCCAAAACTCTCTTCTATTTATGTTTGTTTGAGTTGACTTTCTGTTGCAAACCAAAATGTTTCTAATAATAGAGGAGGCCTCCCCCACTTCTCAGTCCCGTACAGGCCACAGAAGAAAACATCTGACTGTATTCCCGGGTCTGGTGAGACACTCGATGAATCTAGGACTGAAAAAACCCAAAGGAATCCCTAGGGTCACATCAAAATGTAATCTGGCTCTGGGCCCAGGACAGAGCACTTCTGGCTTCCAAGGGCAGGTTTAGGACTAAAGGATGAGGTGAAGGATGGCCTAAAGGCTGAGGTCCTGGGCTGGAGGGGGAAGGGGAGGGTATCTGAGGCTGAGGCTTATTCACGCTTGAAGTGCAGAGGGTATAGTAGGAGGGCAGACGAGGGGAAGGTGGAGAAGACCAATAGCCAGGGCCACAGGAAAGTATTCCTTCACCACTGAGGCAAGGGTGAACTGGGGGAGAGGTAGACAAGCCAGGTGCAGGGACAAAACAAGCGCGTGGTGGCTTTTGCCATTCACTGATTGTGTTCTTTCCTGCCTACTGTATGCTGGGCAGCAAAATTTTAGGTGAAGCAATGAAAGACTGATTTTTATCCAGTTATGGAGGTGAGTCATGGAATTATGGAGTGTTGCTATATTGTATTGTGCTCCCTTAGGTAGATGTGGAACAGCAGGTTAAAGCATCATTTGAAAATATAATGCCAATACTCTAAAGAGGCAAATCTGAGAGGTCATGGCTGGTTAGGAAGTGGACCTTGAAGGATGGATAGGATTTAGTTATTTAAAGGCCAATCTTTGCGATTCCAGTAGCGAGACGTTACTCCTCTTTGTACCTCTACCTTTCACAAATCTAACACAACAGATGCTCAATAAAACTTTTTTCAGATTAATATATGGGTACAAATGATTAGGTTACACGGTTTGCATTTGTTAGATAAAGTCCAAGTTGTTAGTTGAGCCCTTCCCCCAGGAGATGTGCCATATACCCCTGCATCATACCCATTATTAAGTGAGAGCTTACCAAACCTCCTCTCTTCTCCCTTCGCCCCTCTCCCTCCTCCCCTGCTCCCCTACTTGAATTGTGTTTTCTTCTTGTGTGGGCATGTAGTTGTTCATCTACCAGTTTCATATTAGTATTGAATACATCGGATGCTTGCTTTTCCATTATTATGATACTTTACTTAGGAAGATGTTCTCCAGATCCATCCAGGGAAATATAAAAGATGTAAAGTCTCCATCTTTCTTTCTGGCTAAATAGTGTTCCATGGTATATAAATATACCATAGTTTATTTATCCATTCGTGAGTTGATGGGCACTTGGGATGTTTCCACATCTTGGTGAATGTGGTAAACTTTCAAGTGCAAATTTCCTTATGGTAAAATGACTTTTTTCTTTGGATAGATACCTAGTAACAGGATTGCAGGATCAAACAGAAGGTCTAATTTTACCTCTTTGAAGATTCTCTGTACTTCTTTCTAGAAGGGCTATATTAGTTTGCAATCACGCCAACAATGTATTGAGTTTTCCCTTTTCCGATGCTCAAAAATTTTTGTTTAATTGCATTGAATACCACGTACTGGAAATGGCAAAAGTAAAGGCAAGAGGTGAGAAAGGGTATGTGTAGTAGAAACCCTATTTTTTTCAGTAATAGGAGTCACTAAAGGAATTAATCTGTAAAAGATATGCTGAAAAGGAAAGTTGAGGATGGAGCTGAAACTTAGAGGTAGCTGATGAGTCCTTGAGTTCCCTGAGGCCAGGGGTCTTGACATTTACCCCAGACTGCCTATTTAGTGATGATCTCAGAGCCTATTGCAGGTAGGTGCATAGAAGGTATTTAAATGAATGAAAGAATATAGAAAGTTATTCCATAACAAAAATTTCACCACTGGGTTCCTTTAAATCAAATATTCCTTGATTCATTTGATTTAGGACTCTGCACAGAAATTAGTCTGCACACAACTTTTAGAATGAAGCCCAATTATATACAGCGAATGCTTTGGCACATGAACCTAGATCTGAATCAATATTTGGGAAACACTCTTTCTGATTCCTATGTCTTCATGAGAAGGCTTTGTCCTAAAGTTGTGCTTATGCCCTTCTTTCCTTGCTTTTCTCCCCAGATTTAGTCAGCACTACCCATGGAAGTAGCAACTCACTGGTGGGTAAATTTTAAAAAAAGGAACTAGACTTCAGGAGTGACCTGTCCCCAGGAAGCCCAAATCTCTACTCTATGGTAAATTCAGTGAAGCCAGAGGGAAAACCAGCAATTTGAGAGTGAAGCTCAATTCAGGAGAATCTATGAGCAGACCCATTTGGCACATTTGGCTCTCAGCCAAACCCTCCAAGCCAGCCTTTATCTGTAATAAAGCTGACATTTTCATCATCGGCTGTCTGACTCCTATGTTAAAGGCTTCAGAACTCAGGAAGTGGGTGGAAAAAGGGGGTGTTAGTTACTGGCTCCCTCAAACTCCAGCTTGAGAATTTCCTTACTGGTAAAATGGATATAATGAAATTATCTGTCATATAGGGTTTAGCAAAGATCAAAAGATAATATGTTAGATGCTCAGTAAGTGCTTGTTCTTTTTATTTCCATTTTTGAAGGCCTCTTTAAGCAATCAAGGCGGTGTCTATATTATTCTGTATGCCTAGCATATGTTTGGATGCTCCAAATAGGTTAAAAAGGGGGAAATGATTATTGTAAGAACTCCCAGCAAGTTAGTCATTTCTGTTCATATTTTCAAAACTTGTTTTATTAAGGAAAAATACTTTTATTAAGGAATAATCAAGTTACAATAAATATGGTTAAATTGGACAAGTTTTGACATATGTAAACACCAGTGAAACCCTGTTACCCCAAAAGTCTCTTATGCTTCTTTATAATCAATGCTTCCCTCCCCCATTCTCCCATCCCCACTGATCTGCTTTCTGTCACAGTGTGGATTCATTGACGTTTTTTAGAGTTATATATAAATAGAATCATATAGTATATTCCCTTTTTCTGTCTGCCCATAGTTTTAAAGACCAATAAGCAGTCATCACTGAATCATGGAGGAATGTCCTTGGACCCCATAGACCAGAGCTGCTATTTTGGTTAGATGGTAACATGTTTTATGACCTTGAACAGGCCACGTAACCTTTCTGTGCCTCAGTTTCTCTTATCTGCACCAAGGTAGGGAATGATAATGTCTGCATTACCTCAATGGATTTATTTATGCTTAAAATACTGCATCAGGTATAATCCTAGAAAGTGGGCGTGTGTGTAAGTAGTTTGATGATGTTGGGCAACATTAATCTGGGTTTTTTTTTCCTGCATAAAATATTCTTTCTCTTCCTTCACTCAAGCAAATAGCTGACTCTATATTTTATTTTCTCAGGCAAGTATTGCATATGGTGCAAAAACAAAAGTAGCCCACAGTTCTTCCTAGCATTTGGGCTTCCCAGACCTTAAGCCTTTAAAACAGTTCAGGTTTGCAGGAAAGTAAAAGGAGAAGGAATTTGTGGGTTCCTATAGATGGTATCTTAGGGAAGAGGAGGGGTGGGCAAAATGAACACTTCTCAGCAGGCCTGCGAACAATCCTGAGTCCCCACTCCTCTTGCCTATTTTCCTGCTGCTGCTTCTAATCCTTGAGCCTTTCTTGGACTCTTTCCGCAAAGAACTTGACTCTTGTCAATCAATCATTCTTCCTCCCTTCCTCCCTTACCCTGTGGGCTCAGGTTTGCTTTCCATCCTCTCTGGTAAGTCATCTGCCATTTCTGCATCTGCTTTCTGTCTCCGTGTAGTATTGTGGGTTACAGATATTATCTAGTTCCATTGAGCAAAAGTTTATTCTGCTGTTTCTTGTTCTGCTTGTTTTCTGTGGGTTGTTTTTAAGAAAGAAGGGTACAGAAAGGTCTTGACTCTGCCTTCTTGAGATTGAAACTAGTGATTTCTTTGACTAACGTTTTGTATTAGACTTTTTAGATTCATAGCAATTGAAAGGAAAGTACAAAGACTCAGAGATTGCCTTATCCTCCCCTGACCCGCACACATTCATAAAGTCCTTCCTCATCAACATCCCCCACCAAAGTGGTACATTTGTTTCAACAAGGTACGTTGTTTCATGCTGATGAACCTATTGGCACATTATTCTCATCCAGAGGCCACAGTTTACATCAGGGTTCACTCTTGGTGTTGTGCGTTCTATGGGTTTGGATCATGTCTCCACCATTACGTTAGCATGTAGAGTTTCACTGCCCTGAGAATCCTTTGTGCTCTACCATTTCACCTCCCACCCACTCTGGGTCCTCACAACCACTGATCTTTTTACTGTCTCCACAGTTTTACCTTTCCAGAATGTCACTGACCAACATTTTGTATAGGTATATAATTTACACACAGCCAAAAGCTCAGATCTTAACAGTTCTTAGTCCAAGGAGTTCTGACAAATGCATTCATCCATGGAACCCACATCATCATTGATGTATGGAACATTCCCATTACCCCAGACAATTGCCTTGTACCCTTTCCCAATTTCCCATAGTCATCTTACCCCATCCCACTCCCAACCAGGCATCTACTTTTTGGAGTTTTTTAAGCCATAGATTACCTTGCCAGTTCTAGAATTTTCCATAAATAAGATAATTTATATAGAACATTGTTCTATGCCTTCTTTCCCTCAGCATGTTTTTGAGATTTAGCTATGTTGGTATATGTATCAGTAGTGCATCTTTTTTAATTACTAAGTCATATTCCCTGGTAGGAATATACCACAATTTGCTTATCCATCTCTCTGCTTACTTGGATTGTTTCAAGTTTTTGCCTATTGTGAATAAAGCTGCTATGAACATTTGCACACATGTCTTTTTGTGGACATATGTTGTCAGACCTGTGGGTGGAATAGCTGGGCCCTGGGGTAGGTATATATTTAGCCCTATAAGAAACTGTCAAGTTGCTTTCTAAAGTGCTTTGTACCATTTTACATTTCACACCAGCACTTTATAAGAATGTCAGTCACACCACATCCTTGCCAGCCCTTTGTGTAATCTGGGTTTTCACTTTTCACATTCTAGTGGGTTTGTAGTGGAACTTCACTGTGGGTTTTAGCATTACTTTTCCAAATGTTCCCTAAGAGGCTGGAAGAACTCTTAGAGCTCTGAACAGAGGTTTCTTAGCACTCCTTTTGGTTATCGTTTATAGCTCACGAGTGCAGCTGTTTATGGGCAGGAGAGAACTGTACTAAAAGTAAAGTGGATTTGCATGTTTACAAGGGTAGGAGCTGCAGCCCAGTGGAAGACTGATCCCTGGAGAACAGAAATGTGAATATGTCATTTGTGAACTTAGAAAACAAGCCTCTAGGCCCATAAGTGAGGAATTACATAACCGTTGACATCTATGGAAATCTCGCTGTATCCTTATGCCTTAGTGCTATAGATAAAAATAATTTGGAAGCAGAGAAGGGATATGAGAAAACATTTTATATCTAAAATAGGGAAATGCACTTGGAGATCCATGGAACCAGTAAGGGCACAAGCCTGTTTCAGATGCTGGCACCACTATTTCCAAAGCAAGCCGTTGGCAAGCTATTTGGTTTGCATTTCTCCAATGATTGCTGTGTTCACCAGTTTTGTATTTGGTTTGTTGGCCAGGTATGCACATTATTTTGTGAAGTATCTGTTCAAGTCCTTTGATCAATTTTTAAAACTGCACTTTATTTGTTTTCTATTGACTTAAAGGAGTTCATTACATATTCTTGATACAAGTCTATTGTCAAATATATGTTTTGCAAATATCCTCTTCCAGTCTGCCTTCCCTATTTGTTTTAACAGTGTCATCTGATGAACAGAAGTTTTAAATTTTGATATAAGTCTAATTTATCAAGTTTTTCCTTTTATGCTTAGTATTTTGTGTTCTATGTAAGAAATGTTTTCCTATCCCCAAGTCATGAGATTATTCTTCTATTTTCTTCTAGAAGCCTTATGGAAATGATTGCTTTTGGAACTGGCCCCTGAGACGCCCTAGAAGGGCCTCCAGGAAAATTGATGAGGTCAGCCTACAGCACCCTCACTTTCCCCTACTTCCCTACCTCCCTACCTGTCTCTTCCTCGACCTCCATCTCAATCAAAGCAGATCCCTGTTCATTTTACATATTGAGGTTTTAATTAAAATCTAAAATTTTATTTAACAAAAAGATTCCCATCTTTCTTTTCTTTTGATTTGATTTGATTTTTTGCACTGAACTGTAAAATCTTTGAAGAGAGGAGGAGTCACATATATTCTCTTTTATTTCTTCAGCTATCTTCAGTGCTTGGGCCCATAGCAAACTTTTTTTTTTTTCCCCGCAGTTTTTGGCTGGGGCAGGTTTGAACCCACCACCTCCGGTATATGGGGCCGGCACCCTACTCCTTGAGCCACAGGCGCTGCCCCATAGCAAACATTTAGTAACAATTTTTAATAGAAATAAATCACACTAAATTTGAAACGAAAAGAGGGGCTCTATTCAATTTAGCTTCATCTTACATAAGATGTGTTCCCAGCATCCAACCTGGGTCAGGCCCTAGTGAGTGGAGAGAGGTTCCTGCTGGGAGTGAGATCAGAGGCCTTCTCTGACAGCAGGCGCCATAGGAAGCGATAATAAAAGCATCACTTTCCACTTATGTAACCTTTTACTATTTATAAAACACTTTCATATACCTTATCTCAAAAAAACACCAAAACCCAAAAAGCTCCAAAATGTCTCCCCTACTCACAAAGACAAACAAATACCCCAGAGTTCTACATGGCAGGCCACAGTTTGAACGAGGACAGAATCCTGCCCCTCTGGAGCAGTGACAAGGGCACCCAAAGGGTCCTTTATAAGCCCTTCCTCCCCTGCCCAACTTCAACTGGGGCTCAGCAATCTCTCCACGCTTTATCCCTTCAGCTGAAGGCTTTTATTTCAGTTAAATGCAGGTGGGGCTGGAAAGATGGGCCTCCATTATGACTATGACTATGACTATGGGCCTCCATCTGCCACCTGGTGTGGCCGGACTGGCTGTGTGGCGAGGTCAGTGAGGGCAGGGGTGTTTCTAGGGAACCCCAGGGCCACCCTCTCCAGTCTCATAACTGCACTCTGGTCAAAACCCGCAGACACCACCCCTGCCTCTGCGTTAGACGGTGGGGGTGATCTAAGATCCAGGAGGCCCCCACTTCCTATCTGTGACAGCGGGCGACGCCCACCTCTGTCAGTCACCTCCGCCCACACTCCTGACTTCTGCACCCACATTTTCACCAATTCTTTCTGGGTAACCCCATATCACCTGAGAAACTGCGGAAAGTCTGTCTCTTACCTAGAAAGTGAATATTTGGAGACAGTCAATGGTTAGGTCCTGCAAAGACGTTTCTTTAAGTGTACCTATCGAAAGCTTAGCGCCACACGTAGCGCATGAAGGGTGCTCAGTGTCTGTTCCGAAAGGGCCCTGGAAGTGTCAGAGTTCACCCCGGGCTTCCTGTCTGTCTCACACACCTAGACTGAATCATACTGCTGAGCTGGGCTAAGGCACTTCTCGAGGAAAAAAGTTACTTTCAGCCTGAGAATTTTTAACAGGCTTGTAGGTTGGAAAATCACCAGCACCCCCAGCCCTTTCCCCCAACTTCCATCATCATTAGGCATCTCTGGAATCACTTTGCAATGGTTTCCTTTCCCTTCTAGGCCTGCTCTGGTTGCCTCCTTCCCCTGGGTCCGCCAGACACAACGGTTAGAAAAGAGGCAACCGTGTGTATGCTTTGTCATTACCTTTTCAGGGCACCCGCCTTAATGGATATGGGGCTCAGGAAGCATGGATGGGAATCAGGCTTCCAACCCATGACAAATGTTACCTTCCTGTCCCAGCAGTTTGTCAGCATTGAAACTCAAAATGACTCTTTCCTGTCAAATCTGGATGGAGCCATTTTTACTCTAGCTGGAGTGCGTGTACCAGTGTCCCAGAGGGAAACCAGGGCTCTTAATATGAGGTCCAGATTCAGAAAACATTTTAGGAATGTCTTCTCCTTGCCAAGCACTGTATTGATTTTGTGTGTGTGTGTGTGTGTGTGTTTAGTTTACAGCCCAGTTTACATAGATGAGAAAAGCAGGGCTTAAGGCTAAGTAAATTGAGGCTAAGTAAATTGCCCACCTGTAGTCGTAAGTGGGAAGATCAAGGTTCTAACCTAGGTTTTACAGATCCAAGTGCAAGTCCCAAGGTCTTTCTATTACCCCACAGATGCCATTTCAAGGTGGCATCTCAGGCCACTTCCTCTAGTATCCTAGAATATTCCCCAGAATATTACATATCACATCAATCTCTCTCCTTCTGAAGAGAAGACAGTCATGTCTATTCCACCTTTGGAGGGGGAGGGACTCACAAAGGACTGGAAACTCCCCAGGCTGCAGAGATGTATCTCGTTCTTTTCATCCCTTGATGGATACAGGATGCACAGGAAAACAACAGTTTACTAGGGGCACTTGAAAGCTTCTCAAAGCCTTCTCATGTACACTTTCCCCATAACTCTGTGGATAAACTTTAATTACCCTGGAGCATGGAGGGAGGGTAGGGAAAGGAGAGAAGAAACGGGGGGAAGTTGGTGGGTGACTTAGGAGTGAGCCCTGAATAATCACACCACTAAGAATCTTGAGTTATAGGGACAAAGATAAGGTCCCTGCTCAGCTGGAAGAAATCAATGACTTTCTTAAACACCTGCTGGATGACAGGTAGTACATTAGTAAGTTATTGTGTATGTTACTTCATTAAATGCAATCCCTGCTATCACAATGGACCTCAGCACACAAAACTGAATTTATTTTTATAATCCTGGTTCATTTCATACTATCCTTATTGGTCCATGCTTGGGTCTTATTTGTTCTTCCTTTTAATCACGTATTTTAGTGACACGATGAACAGCCTTGAACCTACACTCAACCCAAGAATGAGAACACAGCTGGACTGCTGGTAGCCTATATGTGCTCACACACTCTGTCCCTGTCCTTACCCTATCCTCCCCAAGCCACATCGTCTATCACTTTCTTGCTCTCTTTTAGTTTTATTGCACATATATTGTTGTCCAAAAGACCACCAGGATAGCTAAATAGTAGAAAGAAGAACTTTACTGCTAATATCAGTTCACAGACCAGGAAGAGATAACCTCCAGTGTGGACCAAATGTGCTCTCTCTTCACGGAGGGAAAGGGCAGGTGGATTTTATGCCTCACAGGGTCTGTATTATACAATAGAGTCGTATACGAAGTATAGTCAGCACCTTTGGCAGGAAAGCTATATGTATATATTTATAAGGGAAGCCAAGCGCACACACAATGGCTAAATATATGTATCACATATGTCCCATGTTCCCTTTGGGGAGGGGTTTTAGCATTAAAATGAGGCAGAATTTGGTTCTGTGTCAACAGGTGAACCATAAGACACAAAGACAGTTTGTACAGAATCCCTTTAAGTTTGTTGAAACTGGCTTTAGGTCTGCAGTTGCTTATCAGAAGAGAATGTTTATGAGGCCTGGTCCTCTGTCCACTCAGCATTGCAGTGGTCTGGGTTGTAAATCAGACTTAGGAGGGGGCTGATACTTTGTCTGATAGCTCCTACTATTGGGGAGGTTAGCAAGAGTGTAGTTTTTCCTAAGAATTTAGGAAGTTACCATGCCAGCTGAGCCCTAACCCCACCACACATAAATAACTTTTGTTTTCTTAACCTTAGTTGATAAAAGGGCATCTATTTTGGTCTCTCAGATCACAATATGGAAAATTTTAAATATATTGTTTAGTTTATAAATTTTAATAAAAGATTTTGTTTTTTCCATGCTTTTTATTTTTATTAACATTCATCCATATGGTTACTCTAGTGTCTGTGTTCGTTTATTTTCACAGCTATATAATATTCCATTGTGCAAATGTACCACAGTTTATCTATTTTTCTTATGAATATTTATCTATTCTGACTTTGGGTAGTGTCTAGTCTTTTCCTATTGCTAAAAGTGCTGTTAAGAATACTCTTGTGTATGTTTTCTGTTGCTCATGTATTAGAATGTTTCTTATACATCTAGGAGAGGAATTGTTGGGTTTTACAGATGAGGAAACAGGCTCAGAGAGGTAATGAAACTGTTCAAGATCACATAGCCAGTCAATACCCAGAATCAGGATTTGAATCCAAGACTGCTATAAAGAGCAGAAGGTAAGGAAAAAGTGCAGAACAGGGAAGGTGTCAGGCAATCTAAGTAATGAGGAAACTCTTTATAATCTTACCTTGAGACAAGAACTTCTATTTACTGAAGGTGCTGGGTACTTTATGTACCTGATTTCATGTGCCTCAGCCTATGCTGGGTCTAGGAAGTTGTAGACTTTGGGCCTGGTTCTGGAGGAAGAGTCACATGGCCCTTTAATCCCCAGGGCTGACCACATTGTTAGAGAAGGGGCAAATCTTTCTGGACTTCAGAAACAGCCTGTTCCGGGTGGTGCCTGTGGCTCAAGAAGTAGGGTACCAGCCCCATATACTGGGGGTGGTGGGTTCAAGCCCAGCCCTGGCCAAAAAAACTGCAAAAAAAACACAAAAAAGAAAGAAACAGCCTCTTCCCAGGGCACCTCCTCACTCCCATGAAATGGGGAGCTCCCGGCCTCTGCCCCTGAGGGGCCCCACCTTGCCCATGGTACAGACACAGAGCCTCCCCTATGGAGCAGAGCTGCTCAGCTGACCCCTACCCCCTCTGGCCTGGGCTGCCCTCACTCCACCCCAGGCATACACTAACCAGGGTGAGGCCACCCACAGAGCCATTTAATCATCCCTGAATGCGAGGCCATGCTGCAAGCACATGCAACAGGAAGCAAAAATAAGACTCGCAGCTGCACTTTGATGTCAGTGACGGGCAGATGGGCATTCAAATAAAAATTAGAATTACCAGGCAAACATGCCCTTGGCAGACCAGCTGTTCACTGCCCTCAGGCTTACAGGAGCCACAGATCTGTGTATAATTTAAGTCATGGCAGGACCTATAAAACCTCTTCTTGGAGGCCCCTCAGGCTCAGGGATGGAAGCTTCACTCTTTCCCAAGGCTACACACCTTGCCTCAGCCAGACCTTCATCTTCCAGTGGAATTTGCTGACGGGTTTAAGGAAGATTAGAGGAGGGTGCGGGTCCTAACACTGAAGCCCTACAGAAAGGGTCAGAATGCCATCTGCGGCACAGAAGGGCAATCCTGCCCTGCCCTGCAACATTCAGGTGCTAAACGTGTATCCTGTACGTGCCCAGGCCACTTTGGAGGGATTCAGGGCTTCAGCCTTCGGCCCTCCACATGCAACCTGCCCCACAGGCCCTGAGCAGATGCAGTGGCCTCCGGGGGCTGCCAGACAGAAAGTAACAGACTTGACCCTCGCTTCTGAGAGCTTATAGCTGGGATAAAAGGAGAGAGAGAAATAACAGATGAAAAGTTGGCTTAGCTATCGTATAGCAGGAGTGGTCTAGACAGGCCCCTGGGTCTTCTTTTCAGGAAGGTAAAGTGTAGGCTCAGGAGGTAGAAGGAGGCTTGGATGAGCGCTCCCTGCCAGGGCCCCCACTGCACTCGGCAAGCCCATTCCACCACTCACCTGGAGAATCAGGTAAGTAACCTCAGAGCCCCATTTATGTTTTCTGTAACATGGGAGTGACAATAACTGCTTCAGGGGCTGCGGTGAAGCTTAAAGATTACATTGCTTGTAAAATAGGGGATGTAGTGAGTGCTTTGTAAATATCACTGACCATACATCAAGGACCATCCTTGCTGACGGCTTTAAGGGAGATTAGAGGAGACCATCCTTGGTGGTGCCTGTGGCTCAAGGAGTAGGGTGCCGGCCCCATACGCCACAGGTGGCAGGTTCAAACCTGGCCCTGGCCAAAAACTACAAAAAAAAAAGAACTGACTCCTTCCCCAGCCCCACTGAGTTCTCTCATCACCCTTGATCATTAGAGGGTGGATTACTTCTGGGCCTCTGTTCTGTTTCTTTCCTCCCTTTCTTCATTAGTGGTGAATGTGTCCACAGCAGCACTTTCATCCACAGCCTCAGAGAGCATCTCCCTGCTCTTCTACCCTCTCCCACACACAAGCACAGATGCCCCGGAGGCCACTGCCTCTGCTCAGGGCCTGTGGGGCAGGTTGCATGTGGAGGGCCGAAGGCTGAAGCCCTGAAGCCCTCCAAAGTGGCCTGGACTCACCGACCTCTGCCCGGCCTGCTGCTAGCTGGCTTGGCTACTCTGGGACAGGTGCAGGGAAATGGGGGACAAGAAAGGTTAGCAGGCAGGACAGCTGCCAGTGTGCCAAGGGGGCCCTGTGCGCGGGACCTCAAGTGGGGCAAGGCGGGGCATGGGATGGGCACCTGGGCCATTTTGAGAAGCCAGTGGCCCAGGTAAGAGGCCCTGAACACACCAGGCCTTCTGCTGTCCCTCCTGCCCTTGATTCAAGAGACTAGGTTCCTACACCCCTGCTTCAAAAATGGCTCAGCCTGGACTGCCGAGCAGGTGGCCAGCAGCTGCTCCCTCCACAGAGCAAGCTTGTCTCTGTGGCTGCAGAGCGGGCCCAGATGCTGCCCGCTGCATGAGAATGTTTCCGCCTGGTGGAGACAAGCCCCTCTGCAGAGTCGCCTGCAAAGGGCCATTTGCTAGTGAGAGAGACAAGGGTCCCACGGCTCCCATGACTACCCACAGGCACTCTCTCCCCTCTTCTTCTGTAGGTTGCTGTATCACAGTTAACTGCTGTCTCTGAGTCGGGAATGCAAGCCTGTGTGCCCCTCCGGCCCTGGTCAGCCCTTCCCGGGCCTCTCACTTCAACCAGGCTATGGCCAAAAAACGAGGGCTAAGATTACTTATGAGTAACTGCCCCATGTCATCCCCCCAGGAGCCAACTCTCCTGCCCCCTGTGTTGTAGGGAGACTTGAGCTGAAGTGTGCCCTGACCCAGGATGCCATTGTCTCCAGGGTGGCTGTGATTTGAATGTGATTATGATACACCACGTCCCAGGAGCCACACTTCAGCCCTTTCTTGCCGTTTCCGGGGAGATGCTCCCACTGCAGACCCTGAGGGGTGGCAGCTTTAAATCATCCCTGCTGCTAGGTTAAAACTGACCCGATAAAGCACTTCCCAGAAAACCCTGATGATTTGGTTTTTAGAACTTACAGCTAAAATCATTTTCCTTAATCTCCCAGCAAATCCGCACATAGCTATTCAGTTGTCAAAGCAGGCTCCATTTTAATCTTACAGAGCCGCTCACGAACTCCACCCCTTGAACTGGAGAACATCCACACCCCTTATGTTTCTCGTATTTCTCCGAAGCGTATAGGTCAAAAGTACAATTCTGGTCATCCCGGGATAAATTAGGTAGGAGCATGCCCAAAGTACCTGATCAGTTATTTTGGCTCAGGGAATTTTTTTTGGTTTAAATCCTCCAACTCAAACATCCAGTTGATCTGCTTGCATTCTGGGTGCCACTTTGAAAAGCCTGTGTGACCAGAGCATGATCCCCATTCATATGTAGCTCACGGGGCCCCTAAGGAGGGGCACTAATACCCTGGCCAGGGCAAGCACACTCTGGATGAAAGGCACCTTGTTTTGTTTCCCACTACGAGGGTCCTACTTCTCTGCAAGGACAGCTTCCACTCAACCCACCTCTGCAGGCTTTCTGCTACTGGCCGCGCCATGACAGGCTCTGACCTCCAGACAAGCTGTAGACACAAAGAGCTGAGATGTCCACAAAGCTAGGTCTAGATCTCTAATGCTCACAGCTACTATTTTTTAAGCCCCTGCACAAAACTGATAATAGGTCCTTCTGCGGTACTTTGTACATTCATCTTTAATCCTTGCAGCTACCCTACCTGGAAATGTGTGTGTTATAAATCCCCCTTGTGCTAATAAGAAAACTGAGGCTATGAGCAGCTAAGTCCCTTCCTCGGAGTCACATACACAATAAGCAACAGCATCGGGATTCCATCTCAGGCCTGACTGCACCCAAATCCTGTGTTTTCCCCGCATACACGGCTCTAGGGAGAGCCCTGACCCTTTTGGTGCCTGCAAGCTGGTATTAGTGTGTGAAGAGGTGAGGGCTGCTCCCTCTCCTGAAGAAGGGCATGTCTGGAACCTGCACCCAGAGATGGGCTCTCCCCATGGCAGATGCAGGAGATGGAGCCAACACTTGTCCCCGTGACTCTGCATCCCCAGGAAGAATAGTTTGCTCCGAGGGTGTGGGCTGCACGGTGTCCTGGCAGACGCAGTGGATAGACCACTCTAACGGAAAGTACAAGGGGAAGGGCAGAAACAAAACCAACCTGCATCACCGCACCTGCACTGGCTTCTGGGGAGCTGCTCAGCAGGGAATTGCCTAATCTAATTCCTAGTACCCATAGTGTGTCTTACGCTTTCCCTTCAAACTTCTGGGATAGAGAACCAGGACAGACCCTAAAGTGGACTGAATATTTGTGACTCCCCAAAATGTATATATTGAAACCTTAATCCCAGTGTGATGGTGTTTGAAAGTGGGGCTTGTGGGAGGTCATTAGGTCATGAGGGTGGAGCTCCCATGATTGGGATTAGTGATTTTTCTTATTGTTTGCTTCTGAGACAGAGTCTTACTATGTCGCCCTCATTAGAATGCCATGGCGTCACAGATCACAGCAACCTCAAACCCTCAGGCTCCAGTGATTCTCTCGCCTCGGCCTCCCAAGTAGCTGGGACTACAGGCGCCCTCCACAACAATTTGTCATTGTTGTCTGGCAGGCCCAGGCTGGATTCAAACCTGCCAGCGGGATTAGTGTTTTTTATACGTGAGATCAGAGACTTGGCCTGCTGTCCTCCTGCCAGTGAGGATTCTATAAGAAGGCAACGGAGTGTAACCCATTGGCGAGCCCTCACCAGAACCTGACCATGCTGGCTCTCTGATCTTGGGCTTCCAGCCTCCAGAATGGCAAGAAATAAATCTCTGTTGTTAATAAACCACCAGGCTATGGTATTTTGTTTTATAGCAACCTAAACAGGCTGACAGAGCCCAGCTAAGAAGTGGATCCCCGGGAGGGAGCTCGCTTTTGTCTCACAGGGCTCTCGCTTTCTGGATGTAGATCCCAGGACCAGCAGGGCCTCTGCCCGTGTTTTCCCTTGTGTACTGCATGTTAGTGAGATGCCAAGCATAGTGCTGAGTGTCTCGCAGGTGTAAGGCCCTTCTGTCAAGGCCTAGGAGAGAGATCTCAGATACCCAAGCAGATTCCAGACCAAGCAAATGCTGAAAACCTACCCCACAGAGAAAAAGATCAGGGTTTGGAGAGAGTTTGTGAAGGGTTGTGGGAAGAGCTGTGCATGTGCTCTGAGCCCCCCACCGCTTCTCAACTCACTCCAAGGAAAAGCAGGTTCTGTGGGTGCCTTGGAGAGCCTGACATGTGCCCCTGATCCTTGAAGACCCAGACTCGTGTCTATTCCAGCCTGCACAATCAAAACATGAGCAGCAAGCTGGCAGGGGGCTCTGGCTGCAGAGCAAGGAGAGCAGCTGCTGCCTTACAGTTCTCGGGGAAATAGGTCTGAATGCTTCCAGCAGCCCAGTGGGCCCTCTGGGGAAAAAGGCCGGCATGAGTTCATCCCAGGACCTGTCAAAGTGGGCAGGGCAGAGGGGCAAATGCTGCTACAGAGGGAACCTGGGGCACCGTCAGGAAGGACCATGCCACTAGCCAGAGAGAATCATTCAGCCTCCTTGGCAGAACTACAGGGAGGATTCCCAAGTCTCCAATGGACTGCGAAGGATCATACCCCCACACCCAGGCCTGCTAGGCTAGAGAGCCCATGGTCTGTCCCAGGACATCTATACCAAGGGTGGCCCTCACCGCAGCTCCCTATCTCTCCTCCTTGGCCCACACTCTCTCCTGGAGGGGTTAGAAGCCCCAGGTGGCAAGAGGGGCAGAAAGACCAGAAGGATTAGGAGCAGAGGCCCCACACACACCAGCGGCAGGCCTCCTGTCCACAGCACAGCAGCCTGTGGACTCACCCAATCTACAAAACTGGAACCGGTGGGGATCACCTGCATTACAAAGGCTTATTTATGTAACCCAAATGATTCACCTTTGAAGAAACTGCAGCTTTCTTTTAAAGACAGACCTTCTCTGGAGCATTTTCACTTGGATTACTAAGGTTTTACACAGCTCCACCCCATCACCCTACATGAGGAAGGTGCTTTTGTGAGCAGACACTGGGCCTTATTCTCCTTCTGTCCCCTCCATGGGTTCTGATCACCACAGACCCTTAAAGATCTGATGACTAATACAGGCATTTCAGGGACACACTGTAAAAAGTGAGGTATAGCCATAAGCAAGATCAACCCACTGTGTTTTCAGATTGCTTCAGCTGAAACAGACAAACCATCCTCAGACTTTTTCTCCCTGCAGTTTCAAGCAGTAGGTGGCACTAATAAAAACACCACCTCGTATTTGTATAGCACTTTACAGTTTCACAGCCACTCTCATAACCCAAAGTCGCTCTCCACCCCCACGCTCATCCCATTTCCACCCACACCCCTGTCTTTCCTGATGGCCAGCCCTGTGCCAGCCCCTGCCAGGGCGAGGCTGCGTGCTTTCCCCGGGGAGTCCACGTGCTACATGGAGCGTTTTCTCATAAAGAGTCAGCTGGCCAGAAATGTGGGCAGAGAGCAAAGGGCAGCTTGTTCAGATTCTATTTATTATGTTCTCACAGCCTTGTTTAGAGTAAAGGTGAATGACATTATTCCACTTTGCACGGTAATGAAACAACTCAATGAGGACTCCATCAGCCCAGCGGTTTATACGGCAGATGAGCTGCTACGGATCTGTTGTGCTCGCCGCGTGACTCAGCTAATCCTACCGGGGTTGGAGCGTGCGCCGAGCCCAGCCACCTTTTCCATACCTGGCAGAGGGAAGGGAGCCGGAGGAGCAAAAAGGAATAAGAATCAAGAAAGGACCAGTTTACTGTGAGGGACCAGACCCCAACCTCAAAGGCCCATGGCCCATCCTGAAGTCTCCCATCTCAGTCTGCAGCATCTTGGGGAGTCCTAAGAGGCCTCTGGGACAGGAAGACATCTCTGCTCTTGGCTTCTTCCTCCACCATCTCATGCCAAGTGGCACAGAGGCACAGGCTCTCAGTGCCAGGAGCATCCTTGCCACCTCTGGGGTGATTCCAACCCAGAGGAATGCAGATTGAAGGGCGGCTGAGGGTGGAAAACTGGAATTCCTCAGACTCGCTTGAAAATGGGCACAGAGAGGGTCAGGAGAGCTCTGGGCACTCTTGCCTAGGGGAGACCTCCTGCCTCTGTGTGGGCCACGCCTCCCCTTCCCCTCTGGGCCTTAGAGAACCAGACACCACCTTAGTGGCTGGTCTCTCACGTCCACTCCTTCCTCCCAAGTCTCCCCCGTGCCCACCCTCCCCCAGCTCTCAGCATAGCAGGTTAACACCTTCCCTTCCAACAGAGCCGGCTTCTCCACCCGCACGGGCAGACAGCCGGCCCTGCCAGGAGAAGAGCCCAGGGCCTGCACCCAGGCACTGGGCCAGCAGCCAGCACAGAAGGCCCTTTCAGAGCTTTGGTTTATTCAGAGCAGCGAGTTCTGGGGAGAGCACCGGAGAGTAAAATCAACTAGGAACTTCCCAGCAGCCCACCCAGCCTGGGACCAGGGAGGGAATGGTCAGGGCTTGAAGCAGGGGCCAAAACCCCACTGTGGCCTGGGAAAGACCACACGACTCTTGATATCCCCAGGATGTGATGCCCTCCACTGTGAAATTTGGAAATAGTTATGAAATTATTAACAGTACCATGATACTCTTCACTCACGACCTGAGTTCCAACTACCTTGTTGCATGACCTTGGGTACAGAGGCACCCACAACAGAGCCTAATGACAAAATGGCCAAACACGAGAACACATGAAAACGGACAGGAAGGCAGGCTTGGAGCAATGAGACTCGGAAAGCATGGCAGAGCATCTCGTGATCAAGGGCCCCTCGGCATGCCTGCTATCAAACAACGGGCATAGCTCAGGCCCAAACGCTTTTATCTCAGAGGAGCAAGTCAGACTGAGAAGAGAGAGGCCTCATCCTGAGAGTCACACTCCAGGGCTGGTGGGCTCCTAGTTCCTGTGCTTGTTTGTGGCTGGACGTGCTCTAGCCCCTTTGGCCCTCACAGCTGTGTTCCTCCCATCTCACCCTGTGTTTCCTAAGCCCATCTGCACGTTGGAATCGCCTGCAGAGTTTTAAAAACTACAGCTACCAGGTCCCTAACAAAGAGCTTCTGATGTAGCCGTTTTAGGGTAAGACCTGGACATTTGGGTTTTTAAAACTCTCCCGATGGTGCTAATGAGAAGTCAAGGTTGAGAGCCACTGTCTTAAACCATCTTTTATCAAAGTCCACAGGACACTCACTACTCATCTAGGAGTTTATTCAAAATAGATTTCTGGTTCCCTTCCCGGGCCTATCAGATGAGCCTCTCTCTGTGTAGAACCTGGAATTTGCACTTACAACAGGCTCCCCAGCTCAGAGGATTCTTTCTCACCCCAGAGGTGCCCAAGGCTGCAAATGGTTCATGCTGACTTTGTTCTGTTTTGTTTGCCAAACCGAGAGGAACAGTGAATCTCACACCAACCCAAACAGGTTAGCACTCCAAAGGCCGCTTGGGGATGGAGAGCAGCTCTGAAAGTCATAGCTCTTCCCAAACTACTGCCCTGGCTGGCCACGAGCCTGCACAGGCCCCAGGATGACAGCAGACTCGTGTCCACAAGGCAGTCCACAGCACAAGCCCTGCCCGAGCAACAGAGGAAGACAGTGGATGGAAGTGGCACGTGTGGATGCCGACCTAGTGAGGTGGATGCGGGCTTGTGGAAGAGGAGATGGGAGAGAGGGCAGGACCGGGAGACATGGAAGGTCAGGATGAGGTATACTTTGATATTGCTCTAGATGTTGTAAACATTTCTCTTTGTTTTATCACAGACCAAAATCTGGGTTGGCGTGACCAAAGTGCCTAAAAGTAGGCATCAGAGCAGAGAGCTCTGTGCCTCTTGTGGGAAGCAGGGCATACAGGGGGTGAGGAACGCTCCACCCCAGGGGAAGATCGTGTCTACGGTGTTCTAGTCTAACGCTCCCAGCTGTCACACACGCACAGACAGAGCCGCTCCACAGGAGTATCCTAAATGTAGCCATCACGTTCGTCTGCACACGGACACATGCCCACACACCCTCGCTCAGCTGCAGAATTCAGGATCCCCAAGCTTGGTCCTTCACACCTCCCCGTCGCGGGAAGAAGTCGCCAGGGTGCCAGGACACCACCATCTGCAGCCTTTGTTTTGCCAGTAGTTGGCCAGAACTCCAGGCCCCAAATGAGGCCACCATACAAAGCTCTTGTTCAGAAGTTTCTCCTTGGGAGAGTGGAAGTGGTGAAAAGGTCCCTCTTAGAAGGTCGCACATCTCCGGGGCTTTATGCGGTTCCACCTTATATGCACCTCACATTCGACAGTAGACTTGGCAGCAGATGCACATTTTTGTATGTAAACAATGTTTAAAATACCCTGTTAGAGAATTTAACCATTAAATTAATCCTGGCAGCCTTAGCTAAAAATGGTTTTTCATTTCGTTTTGTTTTTTTTTTTAACCAGGGTGGGGGGATACTCCCTGATCTAACTAGGAACACCCATTTGAGGCTTGTGAGTTTTAGGGTAAAATTCCACAGGTGTCCTCAGTGTGAGGGCGAGGGGGCAGGTGTTCCTCCCCTGCCTTGACATTCACACGGTCACGCCAAGCCTCACTCACAGGGATCAATGCGCCATGGCAGGGCAGCGATCCTGACACTAAGGGGAGGCGTCAAGGACCTTCTTGGCCTTTTCTAGCTGTAGCCAAGGAAGGAAGAGATTCTAAAGTTACTGGACAGAAATGCAAGCACTGGAACACCCGTGTAATCTTAAAGGTCCATCACCCCACATAGGAGAGTGCTTCAGCCCAGTTTCCAATCACCTGCACTCCAGAGCTCATGTGCTGTTTCAAAGATTCAAGTGGAAGTTTTTGTAGATCTGCAATGAATCCAGATCCATTGGCCATGAATCATCCCAATAGTACCACCACCACTTTCTCTGTGATTCAGTCCACCTGGACACTGGCCTCTTCTAGGCCCTTCTTCCACTTTCTAGTCTCTCTTCTGGGGATTCATCATCTTGGCATTGCTCCTGTGCAAAATTCAGCTTCTACCTGGGTAGTGAGAGTAGATTCCAGGAAGCTCACTTATCATCCAAGGAAAAGTTGCCTGACACATTTCCAAGAGCAGCCCCAGAGTACCATGAAAGTATTTTAGGAATGTTCTCCACAGCCAAATGTTCACAGTGATCTTCTTAGCCACACTTCCCATTTCATGCTCAATCCCAAAAGGTCAACGATGGAGAAGGAAGCTGCTTTGTGAGAGCCAAGAGATGGACCTTTCTAAGAAAGCATGTTCCCAGGAAGCCAGCTGGAATGAGAGTTTCAGCCCAACTTCCCATTCCCCCCATTATAATTACATGACCTGCATGGAAGGGGGAAGGTGGAGGGACAGGGACAATGTTAGGCACCGTGAGAGCTGTCCATGCTATGGGGATTCACCTCCCTGTGCTGAGCTGTCTATCATAGACCAATGGCATGTGATGCCACAGGGAGGCGAGGGCAGAGAAGACGTTGAGATAGGTTATACAGGGCCCCACTGCACAAAAGTCTACTGGTGCTACATTCCCCGGTCATTTGATTTCTGGAAAAGTTCTGAGTAGAACAGATGAAGGTTTGCAAACCTGTATCTTTCTGAATGGCAGCTCTAGTTCAGAAGTCATGAAGGACATCTCCTAAGACCCTTGCTGGAAATGTAAGGGTAGCAGAGTCTTGTGAATTTCCTAGGCTAAGAAGGGCACAGCTTTTCACACTGGTCCAATGCAAATGGGAGAAACAGCCCATTCCATGGAGTCCATCCTCTCTCCCAGACGTCACCAGTCAATGACAGCACTAGAAACCTGGGATTCCACAGAGGCCTTGCTCCTAAGCTGTGAGGTCCTAGCAGATGGGAATGGCCATTACACTATGACAGCAAATCATAAATGTGAGCCTGTCTTCCAGCTATTCCTTCAAGGAGTGTAAGACAAGTGGAGATTTAGGAATCCTAACTGAGGAGGGTGTGGTGGGTGTGCAAATTGCATTTGCATTATTTACAGATTAGCCTAGCACAGCGAATCTGCCTTCTCAGCGGAGATGGCCCAAGGCATTATGAAGGGCAAGTTGCTGACCCAGAGAAAGGTAACAGCTGCAAGGTGCTACCACTAACCAAAACACAGACATGGGTACATGAAATAGAGTCCGAGTTCCGGCAGCTGAGCCATACTTTGGAGTGGCCCTCTCTTCTCTCCTCACCCCTAGCCTCCCACCCTGAATACCACTGCTTTTGAACACCTATAACATTTCACATTAGAATATGGTCTTGGCAGTAAGAGGAGGGGAAAGCCAGTGATTTCCAAGAGTCCCCATCTGAGGTCTAACTGAGCCTCCTCTGGCTTTGGGACAGCAAATCTAAGTACATTTTGGACCTCAGGAACCTGGGGTAAGAGTCTTTTTCCATGAGGCTATGTACTTTTCCCTGGGCTTGGTCAAAGCAAGTCAGGGATGGCTCCTGCATGTTCTTCCTCGTGGCTTCGCGGGTCTGAAAGTCGATGTTCACCTGGAGACAAAAACAGAGAGCAAGGTCACAGGCCCTGCGGGGCCAAGTAGCCTGCAGCAGACCCTAGCTATATACTAATTAGTAATGATGGCATCTTATATCTTTAAGATGATTTATGCTTTTTAAAACAGCTTTCAAAGAGGTCATCTCTTTTCATCACAGTGAGAATCTTGTGGGGTCTGAAGACCAGATATTTCTCGGTCTCAATTTATAGATAAGAACACTGAAAAAGAGAGAAACTAAGAATCTTATTTAAAGTGTGGGAAGTTAGTACTAGAGCCAAGGCAAAATTCCAAATTACTTGAATCCTAATCCCAAGTCCTTTGCAATATCAGGCAAAGGGTCAGGCTCAAGCCAAGTGTTGACACAAGTTCCCTAAAGTAAGCTTTCTGTCTTTCTTAACTACCTAAGAAATAAATGCCCTAGTACCATGTCCATCTCTATTCCGACCAGCATTATAAAGGGCCTATTGCATTCTAGACCACTGATAAAGTCCTCATGCATCCCAAGTCAAAGCAAAAGTGAAGAGCTCTAGGAATGCAATGCAGCTAAATCTGTAGACAGTCAATATTTTTCTTCCATCAAACCCTCTCAAGAGAAATTCTGTATTATAACTCAGAATAGCAATACAATACAAATTCATCCTATTGCACATGATTATAATAAAATAATACCAATCACTGTAATTACTCATTAATGAGAAGTGGCAAATATTGAATGGGTACTTTAATCCCTGTACTCTGAAAGGAAGATGACAGAATACCCTCTGACATTGAGGGGAAAATGAGACTCTGAGAGGTTAAGTACCTTGACCAAGATCACACAGCTCGTAAATGGTAGAGCTGACATTGGAACAAGATTCCAAAAAAGATCTGCATTCTATGAAGCTACACTGTCTTCTACTAGGAAAATGAATGTGGGCTCAGTGGCATTCATTCTTGCAAAATCCCTGTAGCAACACAGTGCCTGCTAGCACATGGTCAACTGACCGACAGCTAAAACACTGCTAATAGAGCTTTTGTGATAGAAGCTTAGGGTTTCTTCTCTTTAGAAATGATCCTTTTCATCAGAAGCCACCAGAGCAGGGAGGCTCACTTCAGTGTAAGAAAGGCCCATCTCACACCCATCTCAAACTCCCTCTGAGGAGAGAAGTGTGAGCCAGGAGCCGTGGATGGAAGTCTGACAGGATGGTCGCCACAGCCAACACACCTCCCGCGGGGCCTGCACATCCACAAACTCCTCAAAGATCCTATGGGCCTTGGAAACCAGTTTTGCAGTTGACCTGGTCTTCTTAAACTCTTCACAGGCCAACCAGAACTCCAGGTTCTCCTCGCTGAACTCTGTCTTCAAGAAGGCGCGGAAGGCAGCCACCCCATCTGTGGATGTGGAAGGAGGCAGGAAAGAAGAGAGAAGCTTCAGTTCAAGTACAGTAGAAGGAAGAAAGGAAAGTCGTAACCGTGTGAGGGTGCCCTAATTGTCCAAGCCCAAGGCCCCTCCTCACCCTTTTGAAGTCTCTATTCTCTTACACACCCAGGTACCCTCGGAGGAAAGCCATGTTTCTTGTTCAAGGATTACAGTGCTATTAGAAAGTGATGTTTAAGAAGTCATAGTAGTAATGTTTAGGGCAGAGCTGGCTGTCCCCTGAGCCTACAGTGAGCCTGTGTTGCTAATTAAGCCAAAATAATATGTGCAATTTATTCCCTGCCCTAATCCAAGTTAAATACCCTGAGAAAACACACAATCTGTTACAAGATGAACTAGAGAGAGGTGTGAATGTCTCAGGGCAAATCCTTTCCTACTGTCAGAAAAACACCTGCAAGTAAACACCCTCCCAAAATACAGGCTGTTCAGTCATCCTGTTACACGAATAGGGTTCCCAGTCTCTTTTAAAAACCTTTAAGGTACTGTACTTTGATGTTCTAGACCATGCATTCTTTATTTTAAAAGATCTTTCCTAGCAAATTACATGTTTTAAGATTGATTATTATTTTTCTACCAAGTGATTTAACAAATTAATCAATATCGTATACACTGCCTAGCAGAGCCTCCAGTCAGCACGAGGTGAGTTGGGTTACCACATCAAGCTGAAAGGGGAAAATCACATATATCGACAGCCTAGGCATCCAGGTAATGTTTCTATTTTAAATATTTTTATAAATTATTTTAAATTTAACATAATCTCCTCTAATTGAATAACAGTTCTAGCTTTCTATAACGTGTTCTCAGGGGAAGGACACCTAGTATAAAGAAGTGCTCCACTGGTCATAAAGGACTCTGGCAGTAATGTTTTATTTCTTTTCTAAGATGTACTAGAAAGTCAAAATTTTAACAAGGCTTAATTCCAGATGAGGAGATGACCTGGGCATGTGCTGTCCATCAAATGCAGAACAGCTGCTCCCTGCTGTTGATGAATTGAAATGCCTGTGTTTACTTTTCTGAAATGTTTTCATTGCTCCTAATAAAAAACTCATTGTGTATCTTTGTCTTTCAAAACAGACATTTTAATGCCTACTCTGGGACAATAGTCATAAAAGCCCAGACTTTTTTTTTTTTTTGAGACAGAGCCTCAAGCTGTCACCCTGGATAGAGTACCGTGGCATCACAGCTCACAGCAACCTCCAATTCCTGGGCTCAAGCGAGTCTCCTGCCTCCGCCTCCCAAGTAGCTGGGACTACAGGTGCCTGCCACAACGCCCAGCCATTTTTTGGTTGCAGCCAGCATTGTTGTTTGGCG
>CAUYRH010131016.1:0-19088 GCA_963574655.1 Perodicticus potto | reverse complement strand
TTGAGCCACAGGCGCCGAGCCGGCATTGAAATTCTTAAGAGTAGTTGTATCAAAATGGAGAGATTATGGATAATTTTTCTTTTCCTTTTCACTTTCTTTCCCTTAAAATCTAACTAAGGACCTAGCCAGCGAACTCAGTTTCAAAATTCTGTCACCAGTTGCTTGTAATTAATTTACTTACCTTTTTATTTTTATTTATTTTTATTTTTTTTCAGAGACAAGGTCTCACTATGTTGCCTAGGCTGGAGTGCAGGAGCTCCTGCAGGCACAATCATCATGCACCTCCCAGCTTCAAACTAAACTTAAGCAATCCTCCTAAATAGCTGGGACTCTCTTGCTTGTAATTTAAATAAAACATCCATTACTTTTTTACAGGGCTCCAAATTCCTTTGTCTAGAATTCACTAAGGAAAAAAACACATATTAAAAACAAAGCTGACCACAAATAATATCCCTGCTGCTGCTATTTCCCTGGTGTTCTTAATGTGTTTTCACAGGATATCCCCAAGTCAATGCCTTTCTGTCCTTGACTGTGGCTAAGTACAATGAATCCTGCCACAGGCTGTATTACAATTTTTTGTTCAGATCCAAACCTCTCTGGTTCTTCCAGGAAGTGTATTTCTAAAAATTTCTAAAGCTTGTATGGAGAGTTCTTATGTACCCAGATACACAGATTTATAATTGGTAACAGCTCAAGGACTGTTCTTTATGTTTTGGCTAAGTCCCTGGAGTGTCAGGGCTTTTAGAACTCAAATTATACTAAATTTGCAGTTTGATTATCAACTCTCTTTATTTTTATTGGATGAAGAGTGAAGTTTTTCCCCCTGATCATCCAGCCTGCCTCCGGAAGCACTCTTTTGTAATTAAACTTCCTGGTCCTATGTACTAAGATTATTGGACAAATAGTTCTAGAAATTCACCAATCTACCCTACCTAACCCTAAAAGAATATGTTTGAAATTCCCTGTTGTGTCCTAATTTGGGGAAAGTACATTGGTTTTTCTGCAGGTTGTGGGTTGAACACTGTCTAAAGAGACAATCACATTGAGTCAAATGTAAACATAGGAAATATCGTAATCGCAATGTACCTCTTGAATGAATGACTAAAGAATGGATGAACAAGTGTGTGCTTGATTAGGACTACAAGACTCTCTTAACCCCCAGGCATTTCAAGAAACTGACCTGGATCTTGAGTATGAAAATTTCCAGAAAACGTACATTTTGCTTGAAACTAACAATACAGAAAACTTAATTATTGAATATTTCTTTTTGTTTTGTTTTGTTTTGTTTGTTGTTGCAGTTTTGGCTGGGGCTGGGTTCGAACCCGCCACCCTCCTCCGTGTATGGGGCCAGTGCCCTACCCACTGAGCCACAGGCACCGCCCCAATTATTGACTATTTCTAATAGTAAGCACCTCTTTGAACTTGGGCAATTAACTTAACCTCACTGGTCCTTGGTTTTGCCATCTGAAATCCAAGAGAATTTGACTTAACTATAGAATCATTTAGAGTATGAAGGGATTTTAGGGACTTTCTTAATGCCTCTCAAAAGAAAGCAGGAGTTCTAACTCAGTTCACTTTCCTTTCCATTGTGTGGTGCTGAACTTTAAGCCACTTCTGAAGCAAAATTCCAGCTTTAAAAGTAGTTTCAAAACTGACGTGGTATGCACTTGTAGTCCCAGCCGCTGGGGAGGCCAAGGTGGGAGGATTGCTTCAGCCCAGCAGTCTGGATGGTCGTGTGCTCTGCCAACTAGGCATCCACACTAAATTGGTGTTCAATATGGTGACCTCTTGGGACTGGGGGACTAATAGGTTGTCCTAATCAGAAATGGAGTAGGGCAGGACTCCCATGCTTATCCCACAGGTGGGATCACACCTGGGCATAGCCACGGTGCTTTCTATTGGGCAACATAGTGAGGCTCCATCTCTGTGTTAAAACAAACAAAAAAAAAAACCACAGCAACAAAAAACCAAAATTGTAGTGACTTTGGAAGCTGATTCATGCATGCCTGTCCCTGTTACCATATATGCCCCCATGCCTATTAAGCCTTTTCTGAGGACTTTTAGATCAAAAATCCTACATTTTATTCCATGAATCTGCTAAAAACACCAGATTATATATTTGAAATAGGCGAACTGTATGGTATGTGAATTATATCTCAATAAAACTAGGTCAGAATTCTTTTGTTTGTAGTTGAGAAAAACCAACAGGAACTGACTCAAGAGTAGAAAGTTAATAGCCCCGGTCTCTGAAAGGTCCACACTAAATGTCCAGGTCTTAAATCTTAGCATTCCACCCACATGTTCTGTCTCCAACTCATTCCTCTGAGATAGCTTCACTCCCTGGAAGACTTTCTCTATAAGTGGCCCTGGCAAGTCTCACCTTGAGCAAAGCACCTGTTTCCCAGTGGTTCCAGCAAAAGTCCTGCAGCTGAATGTCATACATGGTTTGGGTCACATGACTGTTCAGTAATCTTTAATGTAACACTGCATGCCAATTCTATTCTTTCAGCACCCAATTGGTGGGGGTTAGGACACAGTACCCCTATATAGGGCATCCTGGTATAATGAATATTTTAAGTGGAAAGAATTTGAGAAAATGGCAGAAGCAGGAGGGTCTCTCTGACCTTCTGCCCCCCTCATCCCTGAAGCAGGTCACGAACCCCCATGTGAGAGGTGCCCTTCCTACATCCAGAGAAAAAGAACCTCCTTCTCTGAAGAAGAAGGGACTCAGAGAGAATCTGCACACACAGGCCCTGCTGAGTTCCCCCACCTTACCGCACTTGCCCGATGCCCTTTGTCCCATCATATTTTCCATGACTGTCTACTCTTCATCAAATGACTACAGAAAACACTCAGGTTTAATTGTTTCTTTGAGGCTTCATTTCCTTATGAAGGCTTCTATGTCATGGAAGAGATATTAAATAATGTTATGTGCTTTTCTCTTATTAGTAGGGCTTTTATAACAGGTGCCCTAGCCAACGAACCTAAGATGGGTAGAAAAAAGATGTTTTTCTTCTTCTACATTCATTTATGGATAGAAAAAATTAAGCCATACACAGGTTATGTAACTTTCCCAGGCTCACACCATTATAAGTGTTAGAGCTGGGATTTGAAACTCAGGCAGTCTATCCCTAGAGTTTTACTAGGGTTTTACTGGGTGGTGTTACTGCTCTTCAATGCTATGCTACCTCCAATCACTGGTCAGGGGCAAGGAGTTCAGACTGGCCAGTCCTGACAGATCCAATATTTTCAGCTGCCTTTTCTCATAGCACTGTGGTTCAACAAACTTGAGGACTGATCTTATATATATACATATATAAAAAAATGTTATGTATCAAATATATGTCAGATGGATATGTAGCATATCATATGTTAATGAATTTCAGAAAGCAGACTTGCGAGCACCTTCTGTTTCAGAGACTACAGCAGTTCCTGCATCATGTTCTTCATCATTGCCAATATCACCCCGACTGTAGCCATTCGGAAAAGAAGGCTCAGATTTTATAAGACTCAGGCCTCTTAGTTCTAGAATCAGGTGAGCCATGCCAAAATCTTGTCCTGTCTTTAAGAAAATTATACCCGTGCACAACTTTGGGAAAGAATAAGACTGACTGTTCAGTGTTCATCAACAACAAGAAGTAAAGGGGAGACTTTAAAAAGTGGTCCTCAGGCTTGGCACCCATAGCTCAGTGAGTAGGGCGCCAGCCACATACACTGAGGCTGGCAGGTTCAAGCCTGGGCTGGGCCTGCTAAACAACAACTGCAACAACTACTGGATTGTAGTTATGAGCCACTGTGCCTGGCCTCATGTTCTTTTAACCTTTGAGCCATATTGTCTTATTCTCTCAACAATAATTTATTGTCCTCCAGGAAGTTGAAAACAGTGTCTAGAGAAGCACTGATCGCAACAAACATAGGTTTATTACATAACTGAAAAGAACCCCCTCCCCCACTAGCCATTCTGAGAGATGAGGGGAGGTGCACAGAGGCAGGCTTCTGTGTCTAAGCACCTTCCCACCATTGTTAGGAAACAATGGTCCCCATATACTCTGGGCTCCCCATGATGCTCATAGAGAGTTTCAGGGATCAGATTTCTCCTGTTTCCTCTGGGTCTTAGATCCTTGACGTGGTACGGCCAGTTTAGTTGCTACTTGGCCTGTCCTGAACTTTTTATTTTTTGGATTAAGGATAGAGCAGAGAAGAATAGATAGCATACCTGGAATAATCAGCTGCTGTGACCTATCTGTATAAATGCACTTTTGCTCCAATTCCGGCGCTCACTTGGGCCAGGAAATTGATATAATCTGGAACACGAGAGCAGATGGTAAACTTGACAAACTGTTACAGCATACAGCCCAGGTGGTAGAGTGGAGCTCTGGAGTCCGCCTGCCTGGCCCAGGTCCAGTGTCCCACTCCCTTTTACAGTATTTGACCTTTCCTGGCCATAGTTTTCTCAACTATGAAAAGGAATAATGGCATGTTCACATGGAGAGCATGGTGAGGATTAAGTAAAATCTATGAAGTGCTTCACATAATTCCTGGCCCATACTCTGTGCTCAATAAGTAGCTCTTCTTATTGCTGTGAACAAAATATTATTTGTGGCAAGAGGAAGGAGGTATCACCCCTGGCACTCAGAGAAGATGTCTTTGAGGAAGAGCATTTGATCTGGACTCAGATGGGATGAATTTCTATGACAGAGGACGGATGATTATATCTGACAGCGGGATGTAACCTGCAAAAAATACAAAGATGGAAGGAGCAGGCCCCATGCAGAGAATGGTGTGTGCTGCCGAGGAGCCGGGGAGGAGGGGAGGACTGGTCAGAGAGAGTTTATGGAAAGTCTCAGACAATGACAGTGAAGGAGCTAAGGAAACTTCACCCCAAAATATGACTCCTTGATATAAAGAATATTTTGAATTAAAGGCCATTCATGATGAGAAAGCATTGGAAGAGGCCTTTTCTCTATCTACATAAAACCTGAGTAATGCCTGTGGCTCAGTGAGTAGGGTGCCGGCCCCATATACGGAAGGTGGCGGGTTCAAACCCGGCCTCGGCCAAACTGCAAAACAGAAAAATAGGCGGGCATTGTGGCGGGCACCTGTGGTCCCAGCTACTTGGGAGACTGAGGCAAGAGAATCGCCTAAGCCCAGGAATTGGAGGTTGCTGTGAGCTATGTGACGCCACGGCACTCTACCAAGGGCGATAGAGACTCTGTCTCTACAAAAAAAAGAAAAAAAACCCGAGTAACCGATTGAAAATCAAAAGGAGTTCTGACTTCCTTATCATATGCTAATCATGGCTCCAGGGTCATTTGAAGCACAATACCTGTCTCTCCAGTTAATCTACAAGTCAATCTGTGTTCACCCACCTGCTATCCTTTCCCCTCTCCCCCAGCAACAACTTGCTGCATCTATTCTTCCCACATTCGCCCCCTCCCTTCCAGAAGGCACCGATAAAGGTCTCTGACCATCTCTGGAACTTTGGGTAATTCATTCTGTGGTTCCCCCCCCCCCCCGTGCCTATGGTATTTAGAAATAAAACATTCTCTTAAGAATCTACCATAACTGTGAATTGATCTTTCAGCGAACCAACCTAGGGGAAAGGGCAGGTTTTGCCGTGACCCCTTATAACAGTCATCATTAATCTTCTAGTTAACACATCAGGTTTGGGTGCCAAATACCCAGTAAATATGAATTATACTTTGTCTTTTTTTTAAAAGCATTTGTGGGCTGCACCTGTGGGTCAAAGGGGTAGGGCGCCAGCTCCATGTGCCAGAGGTGGCGGGTTAAAACCCAGTCCTGGCCAAAAACTGCAAAAAATAAATAAAAAGCATTTGTGATACTTAAGATCCTAGGTAGGGCTGACCTGGAGGCAAGAAAAGTTTCCTGGCAGCTTTAGGAGGCTGCATAGATTACTCAATCCTGAAATTACTGGACTTTCAACTCTTGCAAACCATGAGTGCTTTACCAAAGGTCTGTGGTCTCCCGTGCATCCCCTGGGCTGTTCTCAGCCACAACCACAGTGTTACTGTCCTTGGGCATTCCACAACTCCAGGCCCTGGGGAGGAAGAGGAGGAAGGAGAGCCAGTCTCCTTTCGCAGAATTACAAGTGGGTTCCCAGAAGAATTACGCTTTGTAGGTGGTTGTAGCTGTTACCTGGTGGATGTGGGATTGACTCAACCCCAGACCCAGGTTCTCAGAGCCCAGAATGTTGCATAAGTGAAATGCCCCAATGCATTTGGTTTCTGTAATACTTAATCTACCACTTCCACCCCCATTAAACATTTTTAGTATTTGTAACATACTCTTGTGATCACTAAAGAGTGGGACTTGAATGTTTTAAAATTAAAGGGAGATAAAAGGTAAAGTCATAATGGTTCTTTCTTGCCTTTGTTCCTCTAATTGGAGAAGGCCATTATCTCTGTCTCCCTAAGAAATGGACAGTTAGGCAGTTGGTCCCAGGCTGGAGTCATGTGTAATCTTGCCTTGCCTGAGTGAGGCCTTATGTCAGATGTATTTAAGGGAGAGTCTCGAAGCTTGGCTGGTCTATAATTAGACTGGCGGTACTGGTTTTTCTTTGCTTAGTAAATGCACACGCCAGAAACACCTCTGAGGCAGAAGTAGAGTACAGAATGGGCATGTTGTCAGATCCAGAGCCAAGTGAAAGTGTGTCACACTTTGAGCATTTTCAGAGAGCAGTCACAGCCACAAGCTTAGCACTGGCTTAACCGGACTCGCAGTAAATCTGCTTCAATATTACTGGTTATAATAATGAAAAGTACATATGCATGTGTTTCTAAATATATGTATTTGACTTGTTAAGCTATCAGTGAATTTCTCTTTAATCGGTTAGTTAATGTTTGCATACACATATCCAAACAGGTTGCTTCAAGCTGTGTACATTGTGTTTTTTACTACTTTCCTTTAGTCACAATAAATACTGCGTCTGTCCTAAACCCTACCTGGCTGGAAATAGCATCTGTGTTTCTATCCTGTACTTGTATGAACCCCTTTTGCTGGTTGCATCTTATCTGATTATGCCCAGAACCAAGAGAGGCATAATAAATATGATCCCCCTTGATCCATGGAGGATACTGACACTGAAGCTAGGTGACTTGGAAAAGGTGACAAAACTAAACTGTGGCTGGTCCAGAAGGAGCAGCCAGTCGGGTCACCTGCCTATGGGTGTAGCACGTGGGCTTCTCAACCACACGGCTATGGAATAGTATGGCTTGATTGATTTTTCTACAGCTCTGATTTTCAGCTTCCCCAAAAAACAAGAATAGCTCATGTTGGGCAGCGCCTGTGGCTCAGCGGGTAGGGCGCCAGCCCCATATACCGAAGGTGTCGGGTTCAAACCCAGCCTCGGCCCGACCTGCAAAAGAGAAAAATAGCCGGGCGCTGTGGTGAGCGCCTGTAGTCCCAGCTACTCGGGAGGCTGAGGCAGGAGAATCGCCTAAACCTAGGAGTTGGAGGTTGCTGTGAGCTTTGATGCTACAGCACTCTACAGAGGACGATACAGTGAGACTCTGTCTCTACCAAAAAAAAAAAAAAAAGAAGAAGAATAGCTCATGTTTTTGTTTTTTTATTATGTTGACCCAATCACACACCTCTTCTATAGATTTCCCCATTTTCTAGACTATGGAAGCAAATTTTATGCATAGCCAAAGATTTTTTTAAAACCAAGTTTATAAGTGAAATCTGAATTTCTTTGCAGCAGGTAGCAGGGAAAACAGATGGCTTCCCTATACTGATTGCTCACATAGACATACAACCAACACTCTGAAAGGGGTTGAGTTTTAGAAATCCAAATTATTTGTTGCCTCCTAATAGAAAACCCTCCTTAGGCTGGCGCAGTGGCTCATGCCTGTAATTCCAGCACTTTGAGAGGCTGAGGTGGGCGGGTCACCTGAGCTCACGAGTTTGAGACCGGCCTGAGCCAGAGCGAGACCCCGTCTCTAAAAATAGCCAGGCGTTGTGGCAAGTGCATGTAGTCTCAGCTACTGGGGAGGCGAGGCAAGAGAATCACTTGAGCCCAAGCGTTAGAGGTTGCTGTGGGCTGTGATGTCACGACACTCTACTAGGGGCGACAAAGTGAGACTCTGTCTCAAAAAAAAAAAAAAAAAAAGAAAAAGAAAGGCTCGGTGACTGTGGCTCAAGCCGCTAAGGCACCAGCCACATACACCTGAGCTGGCAGGTTCAAATCCAGCCCGGGCCTGCCAAACAACAATGATGGCTGCAACCAAAAAATAGCCGGGCGTTGTGGCAGTCCCAGCTACTTGGGAGGCGGAGGAATCGCTTGAGCCCAGGAGTTTGAGGTTGTTGTGAGCTTTGATGCTACAGCACTCTACTCAGGTTGACAGCTTGAGGCTCTGTCTCAAAAAAAAAAAAAAGGCTCGGCGCCTGTGACTCAACTGGCTGAGGTGCCAGCCACATACACCTGAGCTGGCGGGTTCGAATCCAGCCTGGGCCCGCCAAACAACAATGACGGCTGCAACCAAAAAATGGCCGGGCGTTGTGGCGGGCACCTGTAGTCCCAGCTACTTGGGAGGCGGAGGCAGGACACTCGCTTGAGCCCAGGAATTGGAGGTTGCTGTGAGCTGTGATGCCACAACACTCTACCCAGGGGGACAGCTTGAGGCTCTGTCTCAAAAAAGAGAGAAGAAAACCCTCCTTAAACACTCTTCCACCTCCTCCTCTTCTTCACAGGCCACGCCTCGAGAGACCCAGACTCCTGGCCTCATTTGCCCACTTTCCTTTTGTCCCTTCTCCAGTCTGGACACTGCCTAGGTTTTGTCTCCATGTGACTCAATTCAGTGGACTTGAGTTTTTAGGACTCAATTTATTTCCTCTCTTAGCAGGACTTAGCACACATTGCGACCTGAGGAAGGTTGCTTGCTTTTCTGAAGTGTTTGTGGAGTGGAGGTAGTGTCTTCCTCGTGGGGTCAGAGCAAGGTCTAACCGAGATCGTTCGTGGGAAGCACTGAGCACAGTGTCTGCGGTATTGATGAGCAACCCGCAACTGCCAAGCACTGCTCTCACCAGCACACTCTTCCTTCGGCCTCTGTGATACTGTACTTCCTCGTTTCCTCCTGTACCTTTGCTCCCTTCTCCTCCTCCATGCTATCATGAAAGGTTGGAATTTATTTATCCCACAATTATTTAGCAAGTGCATATTTCATGCCAGGAAATTTTCTTGGCTCTAGGGGTATAGCAGTGCACACAATTAGGTTAGCAGCTTCATAGAGCTACATTTGGAAGTGGGAACTTTTAAAATTTACTGTGTATTAATATATAAGATGATATTATATAGAGATGGTATAATGTACGTCCTACTATATAATATATAAGTGTATATTTATATTTATGATGTTTTATATATTATGTATTATATACATATCAATAGACATTTATAAAATAATTCCATATTATACTATGCAACAAAATATGTCAGATGGATATAGATCATATCAGATGTCACTAAGTTATAGAAAGCGGGGCATTTATTCTAAAGTGAGTGTTGCAATTTAGAATAAGATATTCAGGGAAGTCTCCACGGACCGGCTGGGATATTCAACTAGAGACCTTTAGGACATAAGGGAGTAATACACACAGACTATCTAGAAAGAGGCCATTCCAGGTAAAGAGTGCAGCAGGTGCGAAATGCCCTAAGTAGAGGGGTCCGTGATCCATTTGAGGAACAGCAGTAAGGCCAGTGTGGCTGGAGCAGACTGAGCCCTGTAAGGGGCTGAGATACTAGGAGAGGGGCAGGGCGTGTCCTGTGACATTGTCTGGTGGAGTAAGGACATTGTAGGGGGCAAAGGTGGATGCCGGGAGACTGATTCAGAGGCTGCTGAACCCTCTAGCATTTCTCTGCCTCTGTCCCAGACCTTACCTGGCTGGAAATAGCATCTGTGTTTCTGTAACTTCCAAACTCAAGTCTTGGCTCCCGGGTATCTCCTGCTCCCCAGCCTTACTCGTTTGTTCATCCATCTGCTTCCTCTGCAAGTGGGTGGCTCAGTGCGTCCAAATGCCCCTGTGCTCCTTCACACCCTCCAGCTCCTCTGGGTCCCACATTTCAGCACATGGCACCACCACTCAACCAGTTGTTTAAAAGTCCTCTTTGGGTGGCACCAGTGGCTCAGTGAGTAGGGCGCCAGACCCATGTACCAAGGATGGCGGGTTCGAACCCAGCTCTGGCCAAAGTGCAAAAAAAAAAAAAAAAAAAGTCCTCTTTGGGACATGCCTTTTTTTTTTTTTAAATAATTTTATTAAATCATAATTGTGTACATTGGTGCAATCATGGGGCACAATGTGCTTACTTCATACGCAATCAGAAATATTTTGATCATATTGTTAGAGATAGCCTTCATGGGATTTTCTTAATCACTATATGAAGACATTGATAGTCTACATTTAATAAGTTTCACCAGTGCCCTGCTAAGATGCACCATAGGTGTGATCCCACTGGGACATCCCCTTTGCAGTGTCTCCGAGTCCTGTTGTTTCTGCCTACAGACATCGCTCAGATGTGCTCTGCAGCCACGTGAGTCTAAGCCTCTGTCACTTCTTGCCTGGACTGCAGGGTCTTCTCCTAAGGGGTAACTCTGCATCTGCCTTTCCAGTTGCAGCTGGGGTTGCCACGTGACCTTCTGCACAGTGGTACAGAACTCTGTGAGGAGCGGTGCAAAAAATTCTTTCTAAACATGTGCCTTTCTCACAGCAGGGCAGCCTTTCAAGTTAGTAAAAGGGACACTTAATAACATCTGAAGTGTTTGCTTTGGGATCACATCACTGGAGTGGAGAGCGACCCAAGAACAGTCGGTGTCCCACTAACATTTGTGGGACCAGAGTGCTCTTTCCGGGAATAAAGAATGCCTTCTCCCCAAATAAGAATTTCAGCATTTTCCCTTGGCTACAGGACGCCTATTTCTGTCCTGTTTGAATATTAGTTTTGTACCTACATATGTGCGTTGATGTCTTTAGTTTTACCAGAAAGAAAGCTAAATGTACCAGATTACACATATGGGTCTCACTTCAATGTAGCCAGCATGATATAAAGCAACTACAAGTAATAGTAACAACCTGATCACATGGCTGTTCCAATTGATGGTTTCGAATTGCCCTGGCAATGAATTTTAGATTCCCTCTCAGGCCCTCTGTGCCCTCCTCCATCTGGTACTTGCCTGCTCCCTGCCCCAGGCCATGCCCTTTCCAGCTATGCCAGATTAATCTCCATCGCTCAAGTGAACACCACTTTCTCCTCAGCGGTCTGTCTTTGCCTCTCTATACCCACCTAAAAACTGTTCTTGCTTTAGGCTTCAGTGTAAGTGTTACATTATTGCATTATCAGGGAATCCTTCCCGACTCCTGATCTGGCGAGGTCTTTCTATGACACCCCCATCACACCTTCTGCTCCTTCCATAGAGCCCACATCCCACTGCGCTTCCTGGTGACATGTCCATCTTCCCTGCGCAGTGCTAATGGCCCTCATGCCAGGTCCCTTTGCTGCCGCGTCCCTCAGTACAAGTTGGCTGGCTGGTTTGCTTGGGTTTGACGTAAATGTTAGGATGTTTCCAACAAAACATTTTCCAAATAGAGACTTAAATTTCCATTCTCATTAATTTGGTGATCCATTTTACTAATGGGAAAGGTGTAGTGGTTGTGTGAACTACACTGCTTAAAAAGTAGAAATACAGGGTGGCACCTGTGGCTCAAAGGAGTAGGGCACTGGCCCCCTATGCCAGAGATGGAGGGTTCAAACCCAGCCCTGGCCAAAAACTGCGAAAATAAATAAATAAATAAAGTGTGAAACTGTATTTAAAAAAACAAGTAGAAATACATTTTCAAAGGGAGTTGGTGAAGTGAAAGAACAGCAATGCTAGAATAATCCTGTGGCTATATGTACAAAATATTTTTTTACAGTATTTTACAAAACCATTTTGTACATACAGCCACAAAATTTTACTAAAAAGAAATTTTTTTTACAAAATGTTATCTACATGTTGTTCATCTCTTTGTAAAACTTCGTAATGAACATTTAGCTACAGGTACATTTAGCTACAATTTCCCGTTTTCCATACGTATGGTGACTTTATGGGTGACTTTTAGGACACCCTTTATTGGCCTTTTTAATGGGCTTTATATGTCATAATCTAATGACGTCTAATCCAACAAAATAGGGCTTCTTACAATGTAGGCCTGAATGAATGCTCATGACATGTTTCCCCTGAACTCAGGGTCAGTGGTGCTGGTTGGTTGCTTGGGGGGGGGAAGGGGGTGTCAGAATAGTGAAGAGAGAAAGTATCTTCATAGATCCTCCCCCAATTAATTTATGCCCCCAACACACACATAAAGTTGCCATCTGAAGCTGTAGATATGGTACACAGAGTCAGTTCCTGTGTACCAGTGTTTTTTTTACCTAGCTGTGTATTAATAGTAACATCCATGAAGTAAAGGGACAGAGTCCCAGTTTCCACTGGGGGAAGAAGCACTTGAGTCCTGCCAAAAGTTTCTTCCCTTATGAAAAGGCTAATCTCAAGCTTAAAGACTTCAACTTCCTTCTTAAAGACCTGGCTCCTTTTCTGCAGGAAATATGTGTTTCTACAGGGATACAGATGGGATTTAAGATGCTGAAGGAAGGAGATTTAATTTACTGAGTATGCCCTTGGCAACTGAGGGAAGGCTATCTGAGAGTGAAAAAGAATAACAACCAGGTTTGCCAATATACCACTCTGGATTACAGAACTGCACCAAGGTTATTGTGCCTGGAACTTTTTTGTTCTTTTCCTTTAAAAACACTGCCTAATTACAGCCATGATGACATTAAAAAAAAAAAGAAGAAGAAGAAGCTCTTTCCTTTCCTTTCCAGGTTTCCATTCTACTGAGGATAACCCAAGGGCAGACTTAGATTTTCTCAGTAATTCAAAAGAAAAGTGAATACTATTAAGGAAAAAGAGCTTTAACTTTACGCTCTAAAATCCTGTGTTAAATGTGAACAGAAGGAAGGACCAGAAAAGTCTGCTGACAAATGTTATCTGCTGTCTTTTGAAAACAAATGTTATGTGTGCCACTGGGCTCCTCTGAATAGTAATAGGACGTGCCCTTTGAGCTCTTTTTATGATTTAGGTCAACTCCTACCTAATCATCAGGCAATTCACATTTACCATACGGGGATTTAAGTGTTTGTGTTCACAACACTTTGGGTCAATAGTTGTGAAGCTGTAGGTCTCATTAGCTCTGTGGCGCAACTGAGAGTTTGGCAGCAAGGTTAGCTGCAGATGAATAGTTACCAAACTATACCAAATAAGTACAAATTACTTTTTCTCTCTGTCAAGTAAAACTATTTCTAGTTAACAGTTTCACAGAAATTGAGCATCAGTACACAAGATTCTAAGAAGCTTTCACATCTAATGTGCTTGATCTGTTTTTAACGTGCCATCTATACTGTCTTATGTGCATTTTTTCTTTTATCTGGGAAATGTTATGTAATAGGTAAGAAGGCTTGAGCCGGGCACGTTGGCTCACACCTGCAATCCTAGCACTCTGAGAGGCTGAAGGAGGAGGATTGCTTGAAGTTTGGAGTCTGAGACCAGCCTGAGCAAGAGTGAGACCCCTGTCTCTACAAAAGATAGAAAAACAATTAGCCAGGCATGATGGTGGTATGCATCTGTAGTCCCAGCTACTTCAGAGGCCAAAGCAGGAGGATAACCTGAGCCCAAGAGTTTGAGGTTGCAGTGAGTGAGCTATTATGGTGTCACTCTATCTGCCTGGCTGACAGAGTGAGACCTTGTCTCCAAAAAAACAAAACAAAACAAAAAAGGCTTGGTTTCTGGTATCAGATGGTGCTGAGTTTGAATCAGTTACTAGCTGACTGATTCTTGTACTTTTTCATTTCTCTCACCAGGAACATTAGGTGATGGGCCTGATGGATACACTCAGTTGGGCCATGTACAGTGGCTCTCGCCTGTAATCCTTGCACTTTGAGGTCTAGGCAGGTGGATTACTTGAGCTCAGGATTTTAAGACCAGCCTGAGCAAGAGTGATACCCCATCTCTAAAAGTAGCCAGGCATTGTGGTGGGCACCTATGGTCCCAGCTATTTGGGAGACTGAGGCAAGAGGATTGTTTGAGCCCAAGAGTTTGAGGTTGCTGTGAGTTATGACTCCGCTGCACTCTACTGAGGGTGACAAAATGAAGCCCTGTCTCAAAAAAAAAGATACGTTCAGTAAATTTTCTAGTCAGGTAAGACGTGCTAAAGAGTACTGCATTACATTTTTATTTAAATAATTGCATTCATGGCTCGGTGGCTGTAGCACTGGCCACATGCACTGATTGTGGCCAGTTTGAACCTAGCCCAGGCCAGCTAAACAACAATGACAACTGCAACCAAAAAATAGCCAGGCTTTGTGGCGGGTGCCTGTAGTCCCAGCTGGTCGGAAGGCTGAGGCAAGAGAATGGCTTAAGCCCAGGAGTTTGAGGTTGCTGTGAGCTGTGATGCCACGGCACTCTACCGAGGGTGACATAGTGAGGTTCTGTCTCAATAAATAAATAAATAAATAAATAAATAAATAAATAATTGCATTCAGAATAAAAAGACTCAGAAGATTGTCCAATTTTTCACTACTGATTAATTAAGGTCAAACAGCCAGGATTTCACTTGATTTGCATCTAAGCATGTATTAATTCATACTTTCTTAAGTAAATGTCACTTATGCTTCCACAACAGTAACCAATAACAGTCCAGAAATTGAATAGTAGGAAATAAACTTAGAGTTTTGAGAAGCTGTTGAATCTAATTTTGCATGATACCATTATAAATGTTAGTTTTGAGCTTAATAATATAACTTGGTTCTGTTTATTTTCTTAAAAAGTATAGGAAAATGGAAAAGGGTTGGTCTGTGGTTTCAGACAGACTCGAGTTAAATCAGTTATTCTGAGGGTCAGTGGGCAAGTGTCCTAACCCCTGTTGGTCTTAGCCCCACTATCCTGAGCTTAGGACAGGGTGCTGCTACAAGGCGTGTGTTTGTGAAAGTGCATGGTCTAGGACCTAGCGCTCAGCAAGTGTCTATAATAACGGTGGAGTCTCTCTTCTCCCACCTCGTCCTCTACCTCTGCTGCTGAGTCATTTTACATATCTGTGCCTCAATTTCCTCATCTAAAAAAGAAGGCTGGGCCCTAAGCTGGTTCTGAAAACTTCTACAGTTCTAGGCTTTAAAAATATAAATAACGTTTTCAAAAATGGTTTCTGCCTGGAAAAAATATATTGGTGCCATACTTAGAAGTATAGTTGATATGTAAATAAAAATATCTACAGATCATAAACTGTGTCTATTTTTTATGCTAAAGATAAATTCTCCTGAGAGCGAGTTAATTAGAAAATCCAGAAACCATTGACAATTCCTTGCATTCACCTTAAAAGAGCAATGACATTCCATATCCTATAGTCTTGAGATGAGTAGATGGGAGGATGTAAATATTTACTGGAATGAGAGGGAATAGAGAGAAGCTCTGCTTTGTCAGCTGGTGGGTGGTAACACAGCTATGGATCATTGTTTGCACTGAGCATTTAATAATCCCATCTGTTGAATATGTATATTCAGAGGTACTTTGAAATTGCTGTAAGTTACCTAGAAATTGGCAAGGAAGTAATCCTCCAGAGATTCCAAACCATAGCAGAGCAAGAAATCTGATATAAATCAATGTGTAATTATAAAATCCCATTTTGGGCCACAGCTCTTTAAACGTATTTACTTAGGCATGATGCACTTTTAACCCCAGAATGTGGGATGGTACAGTCCTTTGCTAGCCTTAGATTTGAATCCTTGGGGATACCAGTTATTGATCTGAGAAGCCCACAGAGGATGGCAGAGCATTCTCCTGTGCCTGGTGGCAACAGCATTGTCTCCACTGATAACTTGATGCTCTCACTTATCTCCCAACTCCTTTTAACTAGATAATATTTTATTTCAAAAATGCATCAGTAGGTCTTATGAAACCTTTATACTTCTTTTTCCTTCCTGTTGACTGTTTTTCACACCAGAAACTCTCTTAGTCAGGCCTGCCTTGGGGGCTCATTCAGAGAAACACTGCTGTGTCCATCCCCACCCCGCAGGAGTATGTATATTTTTCTTACCGAACTTCCTTTTAAAATCTACATTCACCGTCTTCCCGTTGTCCTGTACCTCCTCTGTGCCTTTCCCACACTATCTCTTTCTGGGCTCGTATGCTGAGACCGTACATGTTTCTTTCACAGAGAAGGATGAGATATTGAGAACTCTAGTTGTTCTGAAGGAGAAAAGTCTGGGTGTTTAGGAGGAGCTGTTAGCGACATTTAATGGATCATTACCTCTTTAGTTATCTGTCTTGATGAAATTCTTTACATAACTCCTAGCTCTATCCCTATGTTAAATTCAAGTAGGAGTTGAAGAGAATGAACTAATCAAAATGAACTGTTTCCAACAAAAGAAATCAGTTTTATTTTCCCAGGACATGGAGTTTCTCTGTAGGTTTAGAGATCGATCCTTTGTCTTTGGCTTTCTGGCTGCTGCTTTTCCTTGTCTTATAGTCTATCTGGCATGTTGTCATCCCATCAGAGGTGTTGCGGGCTGAACTGTGTCCCCCTAGAACTCATGTGTTGAAGTCCTAAGCCCCAGTGCCTCAGAATGTGACTGCATTTGAAGACAGGGCCTTTGTAGAGGTGATGAAGTTAAAGTGAGGTCATTAGGGTGGTTGCTAATGTGATATGAGTGGAATTTTTTTTTTATTAGTGTCTTGTTTTTTTTTTAAATACATGTATTTTATTATTCTTCATTACATTATTTCCCCACCCCCACCTGAGTGGAATCTTGAAGGGACGACGTGGGCACACTGAGAGACACCAGGGGTGACCATGTGTGGAGGGACTATCAGGTAAGGACGCAGTGGGTAGGCAGTATCTGCAAGCCAGGGAGAGAGGCCTCTGAGAAACCAGCCCTGCAGTCTCCTTGATCTTAGACTTGTCGCCTCCAGAACAGTAACAAAATAAACTTCTGTCCTTAAGCCCCCTTGTCTGCAATGTTTTGTCATGGCAGCCTGAGAAAACTAGTACAAACAGTCACAGGAACGCCACATCTGTGTTAGGAGATCACCACAGGCTCAAACAGGAGAATCCAAGCTGGGAGATCTAGAAAAATGGGCAAGACAACTCTCAAGCAGGATAGAAACTCATTTGCAAGATGATCTAGAACATGTGACATGTAATTTGGTAGAATCATTCTTTTTTCTATCAAAGACCAGATTTGGGGTTTCAGCCTCCCTCCAAGTCAGGGAAGAAATTGACCACAGGCTCAGGCATCCAGGGAGCACTGTGTCCATTTGACACTGAATGCTCCAAGTGTCTGATACATTACATTACTCTGAGAGTAACTGGCTGAGCTCTGGGTGAGGGAAGGTAAAGCTAAGCTGCTGTCAGTCCACAACACCCTGATAGGGTTGAGTAAGAGGTGCGGTCAACAGGCATTGTTCCTCTGGGTTCTGCTTCCAGCTTTGTGGAATCAGCTTCAAAGAAGTCTTTAGAAGTACTTTGCACAGTAACTGAACCTCTCTGTGTATTTGATGGCCTCCACGCCTGTTCTACAACTTTGATCTTTATAAAACCATAAGTGACTTCTGCTTGATTCAGTGCACTGAAGAAGGAAAAAAATGTTTTACATACTCCCTTATGTAGGCGTCTTCAAGATATGTTTGTGAAAACGATCATTTCTGTTCTTTTTTATTTCTATTGATTTAGTCTATTTGCTTCTATTGATTGGGCAGGAATAATGGATATTAATGTATAATTTATGTATTACATAGTCCATTTGGAATTCTTAATAATAGAAAATTTTCAAAGATGAAACAATCATGCCTAAATTGTTAATTTTGGTTTGACTTTTTTCCATAAGAACTATCAATTGTTTCCTTTCCCCATTGAGTTCTAGATTGTACTTCCATATATATGAGTCTATTCTTGTTGTTGTTTTTTTTTTTTGAGACAGATTCTTAAGCTGGGTAGAGTGCCATGGAGTCACAGCTCACAGCAACCTCAATCTATTGGGCTCAAGCAATTCTCTTGCCTCAGTCTTAGATGAATCTATTCTGAGCTCTCTCTTCCTTGGTCTGAATCCTCTTCCTACTCACTTGAACTTTGTTACCATTGCTGATGAAATGTCTGTTGATCTGGGCAGGAGATCTCACCCTGCGTGGGCCCTCTTGCCATATTTTTTTCCCCAAGTTATCTTTTGAATTTTAAAATAAGCATATCAAGTTTTAGGAAAAAACCTTTTTTTTGTTGTTGCAGTTTGACTGGGGCTGGGTTCAAACCTGCCACCCTTGGTATATGGGGCCAGCGCCCTACCCACTGAGCCACAGGAACCACCTGGAAAAAAACTTTTGACTGGATTATGTTTCAATTACTGATTCGGGGAAAACTTATATTTCTTTGATGCATACTGCATCTTTCCTTCTGTGAGTATAGAATATCTCAATATTTGTATTAGGCTTTCTTTCGTAGAAAAGTGAATGTTTAAAAAATGCCGGAACACACTGTATTCAAATCCTCAAACATTTATGGAAGGATTTCCAATGTAAGAACCATGCTGGAAATTGATGGATTTTTAAAATAAGCAAGTAAGTTCTCTATTTCAAAAAGATTACTACTAAAGGGAGGTGTAGTAGACTTTCATATCATTTACTTAATATAAACTGGACTCTGATAAATACTATACTAAAGTTATACAAAGATGCTATCAGAGAAGGAAGATCACTTTTGACCTGAGAGATCACATGGGTAAAAGAGCTACATATGACACTCATATTATTATGTTTATTTTATATAAGTCTCTCTTTTTTTTTTTTTTTTTTTTGCAGTTTTTGGCCGGGGCTGGGTTTTAACCCCCCACCACTGGCATATGGGGCCCAAGCCCAACACCTTTGAGCCACAAGTGCCGCCCAATGTCTGGCTATTTTTTTAGAGATGGGGGAGGGAGGTGTCTCACTCTTGCTCAGGCTGGTCACAAACTCCTGAGCTCCAGCAATCCACCTGCCTTGGCCTCCCAGAGTCCTGGGATT
>CAUYRH010131013.1:0-15584 GCA_963574655.1 Perodicticus potto | reverse complement strand
AATTTTGAATTTTTTTTTTTTTATTTTGGTGGTCTATTTTTTTTAAAAAAATTTGCAGGTTGTTGGGCGTTTTTTTTTTTTTTTTTTTTTTTTTGCGGTTAAGGGGGGCTTTTTTTCCCTGAAGTTAGGAGGTCTTTGTGCAGTGTGCATAGGAATTTGTTCATAGTTTGTTTTTTTTTTAAACTATAGTCCGGCCCTCCAACCGTCTGAGGGACAGTGAACTGGCCTCCTGGTTAAAAAGTTTGACGACCCCTGTACTAGAGAGAGAGAGGCAGAGTGTGAAATTTCTGTGGTAGGAGCTCAGACCTTTTCTTTTTTTCTGTAGACAGAGTCTCACTTTATCACCCTGAGTAGAGAGCCGTGGTGACAGTCACACAACTCACAGCAACCTCCAATTCCTGGGCTTAGGCGATTCTCTTTCCTCAGCCTCCCGAGTAGCTGGGACTACAGGTGTCCGCCACAACACCCGGCTGTTTTTCTGTTTTGTAGTTCAGCTGAGGCCGGGTTTGAACTCGCTGAGCCACAGGCGCCGCCCCAGACCTTTTCTTTCTTTCTTTTTTTTGAGGCAGAGCCTCAGGCTGTCACCTGGGATAGAGTGCTGTGTCATCACAGCTCACAGCAACCTCCAATTCCTGGGCTCAAGCGAGTCTCCTGCCTCCGCCTCCCAAGTAGCTGAGACTACAGGCGCCCGCCACAACGTCTGGTCATTTTTTGGTTGCAGCCGTCATTGTTGTTTGGCGGGCCAGGACTGGATTCAAACCCTCAAGCTCAGGTGTACGTGGCTGGCGCCTTAGCCCTTTGAGCCACAGGCGCCGCCCCAGACCTTTTCTTTTTTTTGTCGATGCTTTATATCTTAACACAGACGGCTGCTGGGATGAAGGGGCAAGGGGAGACCGAGAGGCCAGGGCGGGGTCTCCACTCAGCCAAGTTCCTGTCACTGCGGTGTCAGACTGTCTAGCGCTGTAGTGGCGCCCCTTGCGAGGTTTCGGGTTCCTCCAGGTCCCTCATAGGCGACTTTGCCGCTGGTAACTAGCTTCCAGGAGATTCTCCATGAAAGGCTCGCCCGGGCACGCCTCTCTTTCAGGGCCGCCCCTGCAGAGATGGCCCGGCCCATTCCCTCCTGCCGGCAGCCGCGCTCACCACTCACCTGCTCAAAGACCAGGACGCTGCGCGAGGCGGGCGGGAGCTGGTGCTCCACCGCCACGTGAACCGGCAGGACGCAGAGCACCGTGGCGTGGGCGGCCAGCAGCGTGCAGCCCAGGACGGCCCCCAGCGTCCAGGCAGCGCCCCCGGCCCCCGGCCTCGCCCACAGCCGCAGGGCCTGGTAGGGCGCCAGTAGGGTAGACAGGAACATGGGGACCCACGTCACCAGCGCCAGGGGCAGCTGTCCAAAGCTGAAGATCAGTAGGTCAAACTCCAGCACCAGCCTTGAGAGAGACAAAGCAGGCAAAAGTGTACTGTATAGCCGGGCGTTGTGGCGGGCGCCTGTAGTCCCAGCTATTTGGGTGGCTGAGGCAAGAGAATCCCTAAACCCAGGAGTTGGAGGTTGCTGTGAACTGTGACGCTGCAGCACTCTACTGAGATCGACAAAGTGAAACTCTGTCTCAAAAAAAAAAAAAGAAAGGGCGGTGCATGTGGCTCAAAGGAATAGGGCCCAGCCCCACAAACGGGAGGTGTTGGGTTCAAACCCGGCCCTGGCCAAAAAAAAAAAAAAAGAAAAAAGAAAATGTGTACTGTAGTCCGACCTTGTTCCCTTACTCTTCAGTTAGAATTCCTGAAAGACAATCAGATTGTGTGTTCCCCATCCCTGCAGGTAAGACCCTGTGTGGACCCAGGCCTCTGGAACAGGTGCTGCCTGAGAAGACAGTGGTGGAATGGGTCTGACTCTACATGTTTAGAGCCAGCCCTCTGTGAATGTCATGGTGTTGCGGGAGGGCTCAGTAGTCTGCACACCACAAGTGTTAGGACAAGAGGTATAGAGATGGATTTTTCTCAGTTTTGTCCCTTTGGGGTGTCTATAGTTGTAGACTCAAGCTAACAACCGTGCAGGTTGTTCAGATGTAGTATGCCTAGGTTAAGAGTGTATGGTTTGTGAAGGGGAAAAATTGGAAACCACGTAAATGTCCATTAATAAAAGACTATTGAACAAAATCTCTATACTCAGTGGTCACTAAAATGGAAAGATCCCTAAGAGAGATTGTTAGGGAGTGAAAACAAATTGCAAAATAACAGGGACTGGTATCTCACCTATATAAAGCCCCCAGAGCAGACACCTCTTTGGTACTTCTACACGAAAATGTTCTGGAGGGAAACTCAAAATGGTAAAATGGTCTCCTGCAGGGAGTGGTGTGGGGTTGAGGGTGTGTCAAGAAGGATTTTCATTTTATGGTAAAAAATGTATTCAGGTTTGGCGCCTGTAGCACAGTGGTTATGGCGCTAGCCACATACACTGAGGCTGGCAGGTTCAAATCTGGCCAGGCCAGCTAAAGCAACAATGACAACTGCAACAACAAAAAAATAGCCGGGCGTTGTGGCTGGGGCCTGTAGTCCCAGCTACTTGAGAGTCTGAGGCAAGAGAATCACTTAAGCCCAGGAGTTTGAACTTGCTGTGAGCTGTGACGCCACGACACTCTACTGAGGGGAGACATAGTGAGACTCTCACTCAAAATAAATAAATAAATAAATAGGCTCGGCGCCTGTGGGTCAGCGGGTTAAGGTGCCAGCCACGTACACTTGAGCTGGCGGGTTTGAATCCAGCCTGGGCCCGCCAAACAACAATGACGGCTGTAACCAAAAAATGGTTGGCATTGTGGCGGGCGCCTGTAGTCCCAGCTACTTGGGAGGTGGAGGCAACAGACTCGCTTGAGCCCAGGAATTGGAGGTTGCTGTGAGCTGTGACGCCATGGCACTCTATCCAGGGGGACAGCTTGAGGCTCTGTCTCAAAAAAAATAAAAAATAAAAAATAAATAAAATAAAATTAAAAAAAGTGTATTCCCAGGCTGGGTGCAGTGGCTCACATCTCATCTGGGAGGCTGAGGTGGGTGGATTGCTTGTGCTCAGGAGTTCGAGACCAGCCTAAGCAAGAGAAAGACCCCCATCTCTAAAAATAGCTAGGCATTGTCGTGGGCGCCTGTAGTCTCTGCTGTATGGGAGGCTGAGGCAAGAGGCTGAGCCCAAGTATGTGAGGGTGCTGTAAGCTATTATGCCAGGGCACTCTACCCAAGGCCACAGGAAAAAAAAAAAAAAAAAAGCGTATTCACTGGGATCTTATCCTTATCAAACTTGGATAATTGGCAATAAAAAGTTCACCAAAAGGAAGTACCATTGCTGGACCTGAAAATCCTTGTCCTCTTCCTTTTGCTGCTTTCTACACCTGTCTGGGGGGGGGGCATCAGAATACAGACCCCCTGGGGCATACAGCCCTCTGAGGCTCGTCCTCAGAGTCATAGGGATGCTCTGTGGGGTAAACTATCCAGCAAGACACTTGTGTGCATGTCTGTCTTCTCTGAGAGATGGTGAGCACCTCCCTGATGGTGATGGGGTCTGCCCTCTTCACTTCTCTGGCCCTAAGGACTGGTACTTAGTAGGTGCTCTATGGAGGTCACTCGAATTGAATAGAACTGACTTGTAAAGGCCACGTGTGGACAAGCATGTGTGTGCACGGCATGCTTGTGTCACTGAGTGATGTTTGAAAGGGAGCATGGTGTCTCCAGAATGGCTGGCTCTGGGAGGACAGACCAAAGGCCATCAAAGGCTGGAGAGTACATTAGGTAGGAAGATTGTCGGAAGCAGAGTGGGACACTGGGGACTCAGAGGGTCTGATCCGATCAGTGCGCCTATCCCGGGGGAGGAGGCCTACCTGCCCTCATCAATGAAGTCGATAGCCAGGGTGCTGATGATGAAGACACACAGGCCGGCGATGAACATGTGGTAGATGGTGCGGAAGTGCTGTACCTCCATCAGCTCACTAGGGACAGGGGCCCGATGTCAATGCGGGAGTCCTCAGAGCCATGTGGATAGGCTCAGTTTTGTACAGATGAGGGCATGGGAGCTAGTGATCTGGGTCTCCCAGCTAAAAACTGGGATGTGGCTAAAACTTTTCCTCCTGGTGGTCTTTCTTCCACAAACATGCCCAGAGCACATGGGGCAACAGGAACCTTAGAAACTCTCTCCAAGTCCTCCTGTAAACCTCCTAGAGGCTACGGATCAGAAATGAGATGACCTGGACCATCGGCTGAAGCCCTTTCTTTTCCTCCCACACCCTGTCCTCACCCCCGACTTACTCAAGCAGGGACTTGCGGATGATGAAAACTTTCCGTTTCCCTAGGGATGGCTCCTGTGTCCTGAATTGAGACATTTGCTCAGAGTCAGGCTCCAAGGGAAGAAGGCAATGGGCAGATGGCAAGGCCAGGCAAAGCAAGGGTCAGAAGGTGGAGATGACCAGTGTCGGGAAGACAAGATGATGGGGAAGAAGAGGGAAGGCTGAAGTCAGAGTCATACCGAGGCTGGCAAAGGGTGCGTAAGATGTGGTCTGTGCCACGAGATCCTTGCTGTGGAAGAGCTGGCTACAGCCATTCCCCTGCTCCCTAGCCCCTCAGACTCACCTGCTCAAAGAATGTAGGGGAGTGGGGGGCAGAGGCCTGCCTTTTGATGGGTAGGATTGTACAGCCTCCCACATGACACGATCCAGCAGCTCCATCAGCCGTCCCTGGGCTTGTTCCAGGAACTGTGTCTTCACAGCCTGCAGGACAAAGCCAAGGCAGGGCCTGCCTGTCCCTCCATCCCTTGAACCATCCTTTTATTTCACCATTTACTGAGGTTCTCTCTATGCCAGGCACAGTGCCAGGGACAAAAAGATGAATAAGCCATGGTTCCTGCCAGAGGTTCCCCAAGAATTGCTCTTCTGGCTTCTCAGGGCAGTTGTGAGCACCAAGAAATGACAGCAGGAGCAAGGCTTCTACTCCCTGGGTCTGAACTCCAGCCACATCACTGCTTATCACTCTTTTCCCCCTGACCTCTAGCCCCACAAACAGGAAGACGCTGTTCACTGGCTAACTTTGAGTTCCTGGCCCGAAGACCCCCCATCTCAACCCTGAATTCTTTTTTTTTTTTTTTTTGAGACAGAGCCTCAAGCTGTTGCCCTGGATAGAGTACTGTGGCATCACAGCTCACAGCAACCTCCAATTCCTGGGCTCAAGTGAGTCTCCTGCCTCTGCCTCCCAACTAGCTGGGACTACAGGTGCCCGCCACAACGCCTGGCCATTTTTTTGGTTGCAGCCGTCATTGTTGTTTGGCGGGCCCGGGCTGGATTCGAACCTGCCAGCTCAGGTGTACGTGGCTGGCGCCTTAGCCCATAGAGCTACAGGCGCCGAGCCTCAACCTGAATTCTAACCTGATCTTTTCACTCAAGAACACATCATCTTTATCACCAAGTTAGTCCTCAGCCCTGCTTCCTGCCACCCCAAGGCCTCTCCATCTTGACCTCTGACCTCTGATGTCCCTCACCTCCATATGTTGGGACCATTGCACCAAATCTGGGGTTCCGTGCATCTCAGCATTTCCTAGGAGGAAGGAGCAAAAGGCATATACAAGGGGGACAAGGGGGATAAGTTAGGGTGCTGCTGCCTTGTGGACTCAGAAGCATCCTCTGTCCAGGACACACTCTTTGAATGTTCAGTAGCCTTCTCCCTGCCCCGACCTTATCCTGTTCATATCTAGTGTCAGGAGTGGGCAACTAGAAGAGGAAGTTATTTTTGGAGAGTGTGGAATAGGGAGCTGCTTCATTCACCCTCCAGGGCTAAAAGGTCAGAAAGATAAGGTAAGGCCACAGCTGTCAATAGCCCCTTTCTCCTGTCTCCCAACTGGGTGGCCTGGGGCAGAGGCCAGGGTCTGCCTTCCTCCACCTTCCAGGACAGCAGGAAGGATAGACAGTAGGAGACTCTCCTCAAAAATGCAACTTTCTGGGAGGTGCCTCTGGCTCAGTGGGTAGGGCGTTGGCCCCATATACTGAGGGGGAGGGTTCGAACCTGGCCCCAGCCAAACTGTGCCAAGAAATAGCTGGGCATTGTGGCAGGCGCCTGTAGTCCCAGCTACGCGGGAGGCTGAGGCAAGAGAATTGCCTAAGCCCAGGAGTTGGAGGTTGCTGTGAGCTATGACAGCAGTCTACCGAGGGCTATAAAGTGAGATTGTCTCTAAAAAATAAATACATCTTTCCCCACTCCCTCCTGAGCCTTCTGCACTCCCAGAAAATGGCTCACCTTTTCCAGAGGGTCGCTCCTCCTGCTCCTCTCTCTGCCCATCTCTCCTCCGCAAACAGCCTGCCCTGGGCTCCATGATGTGGGTCTTGAGTGGGCAGTAGGTACCCCTTGCCTGTGTTCCTTCCTTTCTGTCACAGCTTGTGGTGCCCTGCTCAGCTCTTGAACCACTCAGCTCAGCTGAAAGCTCCAAGGACTAAAGTCCCTTCAGGAGTAGAGGGCCTCCCACTGCGATAGGTTATCTGATCCGGAGGGCAGCCCTGCCACAGACTCTGCTCTGCAGTCTGTCACCAGGAACAGTTGCATCCCCTAAGGACCCAGTCACCACCCAGACTCTGAGTGTGCTGTCCCTCCCCCAGGAATGGTGACTGTGCATGTGGACGGGAACCTTGCTTTTCTGAGGCTTATCACCCAGCATAGCTGACCTTCCATCTCTCCCCCAACAGGGGGAAGGTCGGGGAGTGGTCAGGACATCTCCACTTATGTGGCATCAGTGCACTCGGCTTCCCGAGACTACAGATGTATGATCACGTGTTCGGTAATGTTCTGATGGTGTTGGCACCTGTGATACCCACTGTGGTTTGGCCTGTTTAGGAAATGCTGGGTGCCAGGGGCACTGAAAGTCAGGTCTTCCTGACACCACTTGGATTAGCATGTGGGCACCTTATTCAGCACCTAAGGATTCCCAAATATTGGCACATATTGAAGAACCAGAAGCAAACTTCCCTCGATTGTTTACTGGCTATGTAATTTCAGGCAAGTGACCCAAACTTTTATTATTTATTTATTTTTTTGTAGAGACAGAGTCTCACTTTATTGCCCTTGGTAGAATGCCGTGGCGTCACACAGCTCACAGCAACCTTCTCTTGCCTCTGTGTCCCGAGTAGCTGGGACCACAGGCGCCCACCACAACGCCCGGCCATCTTTTTGTTGCAGTTTGACTGGCCAGGTTCGAACCCCACCACCCTCCCTCGGTATATGGGGCCAGCGCCCCACCCACTGAGCCACAGGCGCCACCCGGACCCAAACTTTTAAAGACACAGTTTCCACCTATGAAAAATGGAGGTAAAAAATCCCTACCTCATAAGGTAAGCGCTAAATGAGGCAGTCTAGGTAAAATCATATGTTTCAAGGACATAGGCTGAATTCATACATTAATAATAATTTCCTTCCCCTGTTAGTAAGGAAGTAACAGAAGAGTAAGTGCTTTCAGAGTTCCTCTTTGCTGGGTTCCTGCTGGGGATTAACTATTAATCCTTCCCCTCCCCTGTGTCCAAAGATCAGTGTTGGAAACAAGGTCATAACAGATTGAGGCTGTGATTTCAGTGCTTCACTTCCCCAACTCCTGGTGGGCAGCTGGGTGAGGTTGGAGGGTTCAGACCTTCTGCCAGTGGTTGGCTCCTGTGTTCCAAGTGCAGCAGGAGGGACTGCAGGTAGCCCATGGGAAAGGAGGAATACTGAGGGTGGGTTGCAATAGGGGCAGAGATAGGGTTGGGGGTTCCAGAACTGTGAGAAGTAGACACAGAGACATAGCCAGAGACCCCCAGTACAGATTTATTAACACCCCAAGCCAACACCAACAATCTCTCCAACCAGATGTGTAAGGGCCATGGGTGAGGGGACAAGGGGTCAGGGCCAGAGGCTGGATCATGGGGCTTAGAGCCCCTGCATTAGTCATCACTCAACAAATAAACCAAATGACAGCCCCATGCTCCTGCTAGTGGCCCTGCAGCCCCTTTCACCCACCAGCTTCAGGTGCTACTCCCAGTGGGACAAGGGGAGTTTCCTTCGCCTTCTGGAGACCCTGCCAGGGGCTGGCCCATCCGATCCACACACCAGCAGGGACCTCGGCGCTGCCCCTGAGAGGAGCGGCACTGGGAAGAGAGGCACACAGATCAGGGGCAAAGCCCAAGGCTTCCAACAGGAGAATGGGAGGGGACTCTTACGTCTGAGGATGCCGAAACATATGAGCCTTTCCTGAGGAGTGAGGCCCACTGGCTTCCCTTTCCTGGGTTCCCCCTCTTCAACCAATAAATCAAGTGGATTCTGCTAGCCCAGAACAGTAGTTTTCAAAGTGCTGTTCCCAAACCAACAACACCAGCATCACTAGGGAGCCTGTTAGAAATGCAAGTTCTCAGGCTCCATCCAGACCTTTGGAAACTGCAAGTGAGCCCTCCAGGTGATTCCATGCCTCAAGTCTGACAGCCACTGAGTTAGCCCATTCCTTAGGTTCTTTAAGTCTGCTACAATGGTTAGTTATTCTTTTTCTTTTTTTTTTGAGACAGAGTCTTACTTTGTCATCCTTGGTAGAGTGCCATGGTGTCATAGTTCACAGCAACCTCAAACTCTTGGGCTTACGTGATTCTCTTGCCTCAGCCTCCAAAGTAGCTGGGACTACAGGCACCCACTACAATGCCCGGCTATTTTCAGAGACGAGGTCTTGATCTGACTCAGGCAATCCACCTGCCTCGGCCTCCCAGAGTGCTAGGATTACAGGTGTGAGCCACCACGCCCAGCCAGGTTGGGTATTTTTTATGTCTGTATAGGTTCTAAGGTGTCTTGTTTACCCAACTTTGTAACCCTCCTCCAACCCTCGTAAGAACCTCACGCTGGAGCAAGGGGAGAAGAGGCATAGTCTCACCTGCCGCTTCCGGTAGAAGCCTCGATGGTCACAGTTAGGCACATAGAGGGTGTGAGCCCCTCGGTAGACCTCAGTCTGGAGTTGCTGCAGCACTGACTCCAGATGTCTTCGGCATGGGCCCTGGGGGAGGCAGGTTAGGCAGCTCAAAACTCCTCCAACCCAACCCCTCTGCACAGCCCTCAGGGTCCCCCCAGCCAGGCTCTCAAGGCTAGCATCAGAGACTCCTCCAAGCCAAAGGGAAAAAATCTCAGTGGAAGTCTCCAGGGTTCCCCAGCCCTTCTGCTGTAACGCACCATTTCGGTGTCTTGGACACTCCCAGAATTGGGCCGGGCTGGAGTGGTAGAAGTCCCTGGATTCCTCTGTTGGTCTCTGCGGGTTGTGTCCTGTGGGTGGGCAGTTCCTGCTTGGGGTTTACTCTCCTTAGGATTCTCCTCTACAACCATAGGAAGAATGGGAGAAGGGGCCAGAAATTAGGCAGGTACCAATGACCAAGGATAGGAGGAGAGGAGCTTTCCCACTACTACCCTCTGAAGTGTGAGACAGAGGGAGGCCTATGGATGGGGAGAAAAGCAAGGAGAGTTAGAACCTGGCTCCACTGTTACCTTATGTGGGCCTTAGTTATATATACAAATACTTATATTGCTCTTCCTGAAAATATTCCCCAGAGTAATCTTAAGGCTCATAAGAGAGAAGCATTTTGGAAAGCAAAAGCCAAGAACAAATTCAAAGCACTACTTAGTTATGGCGAGGCTTTGAGCTTCGAGGGAAAAGAACTGGCTGTTCCACCATAGGCCGGAAGGGGGCGCACCAAGCCAGGGATATAGGACCGTAGAACAACGGATGTAGGAGAGGGTCAACAGGGACCTAAGCGGAATGCGTGTCCCCGCTGTGACCCTGCTGTGACTCAGCCCACCCCTCCCAGGCCTGAGATGTGGTTACTTTGGGGGCACCGCAGTGGGGACATCTCACTCTAGTCTCCTGTGGCCCAGGCCATCTCAACTCCAAGGTCTCAGGAGCACATGGATTCAACTCCCCTTAACCTAGATGGGCTGAGGGCAGTTTGCAAAGAAAGGTGCAAGGAATGTAGGGGCTTCAGGTTGCTCTTGGCTCTGGAGAAAGTTTCTGGGGGGCTTGGGGAGAGCTCAGGACTGGGAAGGGGTGAGGAAATAAGTCAAGGCTAGGAAAAGGCAGGGAGGAGAGGATGTACTGCTTGGAATTTGCCCCCACTGTAAAATTAGATATTAGAACCCCTGAAGTGGGTTCTCCCTTACAGAACCCCAACTTCCTCAGACCCTGTCCCACATCCCCTCCATTTATTACCCAATCATGACTATGAGTGACACTACCTTCTCCCACCACCCCCAGACCACTCCTTCTAGAAGGACCCCTAAGACTGCACTCCAAAGTAACACCAAGTTGATTTTCCATCCCTTTGATAGAAGGAATTGGGAGCTAAGATGTGAGGGGTGGGGGCACTTTGCATTTCAAGCCTTCCTCATCTCTCTGGACCCCCATCCTTTGAGTGCTGATTCACTTCTGCCCCACCCACCCAATGACTCAGCTTCCATTCTCCTCCCTGGAGTAGGGCGGGGTAGGTGGGTGAAGGATTCTGAGTAGGTTTAAATCACAATCCTGACTTGGCAGATTCCCTCTTTCCCCACCTCTTTCTCCCTGCCCCTGGGCCCCGCAGGGCCTGCCCTCTGTCCCTAGTCAAGTCTGGCGCAACTCGGATTTGGAGCATCTTCTGTCCTAGACCCCCCCTGTTCAGGCGCTTCCCACCCTGGTCTTGAAGAGGATAGAAGGAAACATTTCTCAGGCTGTGCGAACTTGGAAGTCTGGGTTTCCCTTTCCTCCTTATCCAAGTGGAAGTGAGGAATAACATTTGGGGCTTTTCCCCAGCTTCAGCGTCTAGTGTTAAAGCAGCTGGGCCTGCAGGGCCACATATGACGGCCCCAAACCCTCCATTCCTCCCGGCTCCCTCAAGGGAAAAGAAGGTGGGGAGCTCAGACATCTCTAGTTTTATCCCCAAGTTCTCTAGCCACACCTCGCCCTCCTAGCTGCTCCTGGGCTTGCTCCTTCCCCACCTCTCCAGTGTCCCCCCTACCCCCCATCCCTGGTCGGGGAGTAGGAAGCATCAACCGCAGGACCCGGCCGCTTGCAGGGCTCCCGGCCTGGGCTGATGAGGGTCTCGGTGGGCGGGGCAGGGGCAGGGGCGGGGCGCGGACTCACCAGCCTGCGCGCGGGCCCGACCACAGCTGCCGCGGCCCAGCAGCAGTGCCCGCAACGGCGCCTTGTCGTCCTTGGGCGGCAGGCACTGCAGTCCCGGGGCGCAGTTAGGGGTGTAGACCCCGCACTGCTGGCCCTCTCTCCTGACACAGCCCTCAGCTTCCGCACAGCCTTCTGCTGGCGTCCCGCCATCCTCCTCCTCCTCCACGCAGCCCCCCGGACAGCCCGGCTGCACCCCCTGCCCGCAGCCTGGGCACCGCGCCAAAGCGCCTCCTGGGCGGGCAGCGAGCAGCAGTGTTAGCAGCAGCAGTGGCAGCAGCAGCCTGTGGGGGGTCATGGTCAGGATTTTTGCCCCGTCTGTCCGCTCCTCCAGAGCAGTTGCAGCGCAGCTGCTGTCCGCCGACGCCCCTCTGCCTTAAGTAGCCGCCGGTCTGGGGCCCGGCCCTTTAAGAGCCAGGTGAAGGGGGGGTGGCGGAGAAGGAAGGGGCATTCCCTAAACTGGGTGGGACTGGAGAGCCCCCACCACCACCTGGGTCCTCCCCACTCTCTCTCTCCCCTCCCTTCCCAGTTTCTGTTTACTTCCCAAATTGCTCTGAATTTTCTTGCTTTGTTCCTGGGAATCTAGCCCGGAATTTGGGAGCTGTACAGCTGGCTGGAGGGACTGGAGGGTGGGGAGGGGTGAGAGAAGGGGAGGCCAGCAGCGAAATGCACTGTGTGCGTGTGTTTATCTAGGAAGCGGAGGGGCATGCAAGGGCTCCCGCGGGCAGTGAACAGACAGGGGTTACAAGGACGCAGAGAAGGCATGGGGGTTCCGGAGAGGGGTGTAGGCAAATGTGTGGACCGAAGATGGAGATGAGGGATGGTGGGGTCCTGGGAGAACCTACTTCGGGAGAGAGAAGTAGACGGACCTGGACAAGAAGTCGGGAGCAAAGTAGGAAAGAGAAAGTATCCCTGAGGCGTGGCTGCGGAGAAGAGGGCTGTGAGGGAAGCCAGGCTGGGTAAGATGATAGGAGAGACTGGGAGCGCGGCCGAAATGGGGAGAGGGTGGGAAGGAATGCGCCCTGAACCGACACCTGGGAGGCAGGAAAGGGCAGAATCAGCCAGTTCAAACTATGGAGCGGAACAAAAGTTAGTGGAACTTATATATTCTGGTCTTGGGGATAGTGGCCAGAAAGCAGAATACTCCCCCATACACACACGCCCCACCCCTGTCCCCCCGGGGGTCCGCTTCTCCATCCCCCTGCTTTTCCAGAATCTGTCCTCTTCTCCTCCAGCCATCCTCTGGGTTTTTTGCCTTCATTGTGCCGTGCTGTGCCCTAGCTTGGGTGTTTCTGTCTGCCCACTTGTCTGCTTTAGTGCCCAGGGTCTGCCTCAACTGCTCCCCACCCACCACCCCCCAGCACTCTGCACGAGGGGGGAAGAGGGACTGTTTCCTTCAACAACCCATACCCGCCCAGCTCGGAGTTATGCAACCATAGCCATTTCATTCTTTCCTAAAACAAGGGCTCTGGCAGTGACTAAGTTTAAATTCTGGGCCCCCAAGCAAGAATGTCAGCAAGGGCTTCCTGAACTTTGAGGTAAATTCAAATTAAAATGAACCTCCCTCTCAGCCCACTGCCCCCCAGGCTAGCCTGGGACCCTGGGACCTGTATTTAGGGAGAGTGGTGTTTCCCTTTTGCCCCTGAGATACTGGTGCAGATTGGACAGGCAGGGAGGGGGGTTGTGGGACTGCTCCCCTCTCCCTAGGCTCTTTGACCCTGGGCCCCAAGCTCTGACCCGGGGTGAGGAACTTGGTTCCTGTCCCCCAAATCCTTATCACTATTTATTTTGCCTTGCCTGTGGTACTGTCTAGGGTCTTTCTCCTGGACTCCAGCTTGGTGCTCCTGAATAAAACAGAAAAGCCTGCGGAAAGTTGGGCTGTGGAAAGAGATGACTGTGTTCTTCACAGCATCCCAGTGTGGCTTAAAGATGCTTGTGCTTCTTTGTAGGTTAACTTGCAGACAAAAGCTAATACTCATTCATTCTTCCCCCTGCCCAACACCACCTCTACAGATTTCCCCACTGGGTGCTCCCCTCTGCCCCACGTGGTTCCTCCCTAGAGTCGCCCGCTGGGTTGTACACCCTGTATAGTGCTCACCACCCCAGCATTGCACGTCCTTTCCCTCCCATTTCTCAGCATGGACGTCCAGAATTTTATGTCCACCAGTGCTGGGATCTAAATGGTTTCCTTTTTGTAGACTGAGACTCTTGAATGCTACTTTTCCTCCCTCTGGGATGCCCTCTGCTCAGCACCCATGGCAGAGATCTGAAGCACATGATGGGCACTCAGGCTGGAGTGTGGGCCAAGGTGCTATAAAATAAAAACCCTTGAGATTCTAACTGGCCTCTCCTTGAGCGTTTGCTGAGAAGCTGCTGCCAGAGCTGAGAAAAGGCTAAATATGGGCTGTTACTTAGGTTTTCCTATAAATAAACTCTGCTGGGACTTCCTCCTCCTCTTCCACAGTACCCTCTGTTCTACTGATCCCATATACTTGGCGTCTCTCACACTCAGCCCCCGAATCTGGGGCACCCCAGATGCTGACACCTTTTTGAGAATAAAGGTTAAAGGAAGGGGCCTGCCTGGACCATTCATTATTCAGCTTTAAGTCTGAGGAGAGAAGCAGTGTCACAGTCCACAGACAGAAAGACCCAGAGAGGAAGGTCAGTGACCATCACAACATGGCCTCAGTCACGGCCTGATGGGAACTATTGTGGGAACCTCAGCTGCTCTCCAGCCTGCTTTCTGCCATCTGTCCCACACACACCCTCCAAACTGGTCTTACTGAAACACAGCCCTGATCCCTGTGACTCTCTCCTCCTCAAGGCCATGGAGGGTACTGAGTGTCCTCCTGCCTCCACAGGCCCTGTGCTCCATCTGGCCTTCACAGCCCTGCGGACATGGCCCTGCAAACACACTCTGATTCAGCCAGCTGCTTGAACTGCCTTCCCCAGAACCCCCTGGAGATTTCCCATCTTCAGCACTGAACTGGGATAAAGGGCAGTAAAGATATGACATAATTGGTGCTTGGAAGTAATTTCTTTGACTCCAGGCTTTCAGCTCATAGGGACTGAACCCTTCACTCACTCCTCTCCCCATAAGCCAAATTCTACAACCTCTCCCCCACCTACTTGGCCAGCTGAGGCCTGTCCTTCCTTTGAACATTACTGAGTTGCTATTTCGTGTTTTTGCTTCTTTTCTTGTGTCTTATATTTCTAGTTAGATTGTAAGTGTTTTGAGAAGAGGGGCCCTATCTCTTCTTTGTCTTTGGGCCCCCAGCTTCTGGCCCATGTAAGACATTTCGAATTGACATAAGGAAATACTGAGGTTTTTGGTGGGAAAAAGGCAGTCCTGGGGTAAGGGTGAGAGGTGAAGGGCAGCATTGCAACTTTTCTGGAGGCTCCATCTCTCCTGGACTTCTGAGCTAGCCCAGCCTATTCCAGGGGTCTCTTGGCTCTCTCTCTCCCCTTCAGCCTCTCCTCTTTTTTCTCTGCCTTCTTGCCAAAGATCCTGAGAGGCCTAGAGTGTGGCCAGCACTTAATTGGAGGGAAGTCTGCCCCTAGGATAAATAAAAACAGCTTCCCAGAGTAGTAGTGGGAATGTAGGGAACATGGTATTTTGACTGGAAACTGTCAAAGGCTTTTTTTTTTTGAGACAGAGTCTCACTATGTCACCCTGGGTAGAGTGCTGTGGCGTCACAGCTCATAGCAACCTCCAACTCTTGGGCTTAAGCGATTCTCTTGCCTCAGTCTCCTAGCAGCTGGGAGGCTGGTGCCCAACACAATGCCTGGCTTTTTTTTTTTTTTTTTTTTTTTTGGTTGTAGTTGTCAGTGTTGTTTGGCAGGCCCGGGCTGGATTTGAACCCGCTAGCTCTGGCGTATGTGATTGGCGCCCTATCCGCTGAGCTACAGGCGCCCAGCCAGGCTTTTTTTTGTTTGTTTGTTTTTAGCCAGAATCTGACTATGTCATCCTCGGTAGAGTGCCATTGCATCACAGCTCACAGCAACCTCAAACCCTTGGGCTTAAGCGATTCTCTTGCCTCTGCCTCCCAAGTACCTGGACTACAGGAGCCTGTCACAAAGCCCAGCTATTTTTTGGTTGTAGTTGTCATTTTGTTTAGCAGGCTGGTGGATTGGGTTCAAACCCACCAGCTCCAGTGTATGTGGCTGGCGCCCTAGGCACTGAGCTATAGGCATGAGACGTCAAATGCTTTATAATAGAGTCCAGGAGAGGCTTGGCACCTGTGGCTCAACGGGCTAAGGCGCCAGCCTTGTACACCTGAGCTGGTGGGTTCGAATCTGGCCCGAGCCACCAAACAACAATGCCGGCTGCAACCAAAAAATGGCCGGGTGTTGTGGTGGGCGCCTGTAGTCCCAGCTACTTGGGAGGCGGAGGCAGGAGACTCGCTTGAGCCCAGGAATTGGA
>CAUYRH010131012.1:0-10684 GCA_963574655.1 Perodicticus potto | reverse complement strand
TCCATGAAATGTACCAGCAAGAAGAGCACGGGAAGGAGACAGCAAGGCACCAGTGTCTTCAACACAGGTGTCCGGCCCTTCCGCACGCTGGTTTCTCCATCTGCCACAGCATCAGCGCTGCCAGGGCCAAGGCAGCAGTTGTAGGGCTGCCTTGTCCTGCATCAAAGGGATGAAAGAAACATGACCTGGGTGTGCAATGGAATAGCATGCAGTCTTTAAAAGGGAGTGCTGATCACATACTCCGTACGGCACAGATGAGCCTGGGGGACATGACACTAAGTGTAATAAGGCAGACACCAAAGGGTGGATTCTGTGTGGGATTACACAAGGTCACTCGAGTAGTCAGACTCACAGACAGACTGAAGAGGTGGGTGCTCAGGGCTGGGGCATGGCGGAGATTGGGGAGGTTACTAGGGAAAGGCCAGCGTTTCAGTTTGGGAAGACGGGAAACTTCTGGGGATGGATGGTGACGATGGTTGTATGACAACGTGAGCGGGCTTAATGCCGCTACATACATTTAACAATACGTAAGATGGCAAATGTTAATGCTTTGTGTATTGTTTCACAGTGTTTCTTTTAAGCAGCAGATATTCTCTTGAGGACAGGAAAGGTGGGCTCAGGAAGCTGGCCTGATGGTGGCGAGTCCCTTCAGCTTTGGTCCTAGCCCTCAAGGACCTGTGACAAAGTAAGGATTCCGTGAGGCCCACCGGGTAGGGAGCCTGTGCCATTTCTGCATGGTCGGCCTGGCAGGTGCTGAAGGACACGTCCACCAGAGCAAATTGACATTGAGATGACCCCGGCACTCACCTGGCGCTCCTTTCCTGCCCGAGCTTGTGAGAAGTCACTGCCTTTATCACGCATACCTTTCCCCGCATCTGGAGATGAGCAGGTGACTTTTCTCCTTACTTTGCTGCTGTGGTGAGCCAAACGCCCTGTGCTCTGGGCTTCGGCCAGACTTGCCCTCCTGGGTCAATCCTGCTCGCACGTGTTGCTTTATCTTTTCAGAGGCTCGTGTTGCTTTATCTTTTCAGAGATGGCTGGGTTGGGTTGTTTGCGTGGGTTTAGGATTTCTGAGTCTGTCTCTGGGTGAGGCTGGCCTGTGCTTTCCTGTCTCATCCATAGGACCTCTTATTGCTCAATCACTTCCCCCAGCCCTGCCCAGGGCCATGATCACCAGCTCAGTCATCCAAGCTGGACCCAGCCCCAAGACTGAGAGTCCAGCTAGGGCTGAGGGCAAAGCTTCCTGGGCTCTGGGTGGGCATGAAGGGGAGGCTAATGATCCCGGGGCTGTCAGGCTGCTGGCCGCTGGCGAAGTCAGGCAGGGTGGTGAAGACTCCCCTTAGTCTGGATTAGTGAGGGGTTTTCTGCAGCTGGGCCACAGCCTAACTCTCCTTCCCCACAACCCCCCCAATCCTCTCCCATGCTTCCTTCACAAAGTACAGCTTCCCAACTGAAGCCACCACTTTACTGGTCTCTGGGAGGACAAAGAGGAAAGACTTTCCCTTCCATCTGTGTTGTCCCCTGGCTCTGTGGATTCTGGTGTCCCCTAATCGCCACCTCTGGGAGATCCCAGATTGCTCAGGCCACTGTCAGCTGCTACTCTCCTCCCCTCCCATCCCCCCTGGGTTTGGATGTGGCTTTGGCAGCCTGGACCAGGGTGGGCAGGGTGTGGCCTGTCCTTTTCTGAGGCCAGAGATTGCAGGGAGGAGGCCTGAGTCTGACTGTCCTGGCGAGTCTCTGTGGCTCTCTGTGGGTTCCCTGGCTGCCCTGACTGGCCAGCAATGCCAGCAAGGCTGTTGGTGTGGCTTCTGTCCCCAGCAGCACCTTTGTGATTCTTCCAGAGTGGCTACTTGGGGAGGCCCCTCTACAAAGGACCCTGACGTGGGCAGCGTTTGGCTCCAGCTGGACTCCATCCCACCAGTCTGGTTCCTGTCTCCAGCATGGACCCTTGCTGCTGTGGTCTCCCCATGGCCAGGAGTCCATCCCTCCAGGGTAAGGAACCAGGGGGAGAGCCCATGCTGGACCCTATGTTGTGGCACCATTTGACTTGCAAAGACTCACCGAGGGCTGTGGTCCCTGCTGCCCTTTCTGCTCCGCTCCAGGGCATAGAGCTGCTGGCTTGCTGAGTGAGATGACACTTGTGCTGAGAGGGAGGTGGCCCCGTCTCTGTCTGGCAGATCCACTCAGTCCCCTGGACATGTAGCCTTGGGAGGGGCTTTAACGTTGGCTTTTTATTGAAGGGGGAGGGGAAGTGCAGCTCCCACCCCACCAGGAACAGTTCACAGCCCCTGGGTGATTGTCACGTTCCCTTTCTCTCCCTGGGCAGCTACATATTTAGATGTGGAGGTGGGGTGAGGAGGGGATCTTGGGGTAATGGTTGGGGCCGCAGGCTGGGTCTGGTTCCCATTTGTTTCTGGTTCTCTTTAGGATATGGGCTTCAGGATGCTTCTTTGTCCTGAGCTTTGGATCCCGGCCACTAATTCTGCAAACTGAGAAGTCTCCTCCAACACCCTGTTCTGCTGGGGGCTCAGGCAAGGTTGGCAACCTACCCATGGCCACATAGTGAGCTCTGCTTAGAGCTGGGGCTGGCATCCCGGCCTCCCGATTCCCAGATAAGGACAATCCTTCAACCATTCCTTCTTGTTCTAACATTTGGGGACACAAAAGAAGACCTAGGGCAAGGATTTGGGTGCAACCAGTTTATCTGGGAGCTGTTCTCAGAGAGCGCAGTGAGGGTAAGAGCCAGGATGAGGAGGGGGCCAACAAAGGGCATCACCACAGGGGCAACAGGGCCCAGTCCAGCAGGGGCCCAAAGGGACCCTTTAGAATTGCCTCAGCAAGGGGCCAGGAGTCTGGGGCATTTGTCCACCAGCCCTGCCCCTTCTCAGGCATGAACTCCATGGCCTGCTGGGACTGCCCCGTGCACGGGGCCAGGTGAGCTCCTGTCCCCAGAGGTGCAGAGGAGAAGCCACCTGTGTGTGCACACGACTGAGCACAGGCTGCAGGTGATTTCTGGCACCAGCTGAAGAGGATAGGCAGGACGTCATGTCTACTGGACCACTCTAGACACCCCTTTAGAGACTGATGACAAAACAGACTGACCTGGGGAACAGCAGGCCGCAGCCTGTACCACCAGTGTGTGTGTGTGTCAGCTTTTCACACATCGAACATACTCAAGTAACTGGCACCTGGATCAGGAAACAGAACCCAACCAGGCCCCCAAAGTCCCCTTTGTACTGTCCCCTTCCAGGCACAGCCACCCTGTGGGTACTGGCTCCCGACTTCTAACAGCAGTTTCGGTTTATCTGTTCCAGAAATTTGTGAGACGGACACACCCGTGTGTGCTCCTTGGCGTCTGGCTCCTCTGGCTCCAGCTGGTGTTCGTGGGCTCCATCCATGTTGCCCCGTGGCTGCACACAGGTTGTTGGTGCGCGGTGTGGGACTGGACCACACCTGCCCACCCCCACGGTTGGTGCCCATCTGAGAGGTTTCCAGTTTGAGCAGCTGGGGCTGGCGCTGTCAGGCTTCTCCTTGCATGAGTCTCCTGCCTGGAGGAGAAACTGCCTGTCCTTGTCTGAGGAGAAACTCAGTGGGGTTTCCGGGAGGTGACGCGTATGTCACAAGTTAGTCTGTTCTAACTACCCTGCTTCCTACAGCGAATACACCGTGGAATTCCTGCCTGCAGCAGGTCAGCATTCCAGTGGCTTCATATCCTTGCCCACGATTGTTATTTTCTCTAGTCTTTACTCCTTCTGCAATTCAAGTGGGGTGGAGCCCGGTTTTCTCACACCACCCCGTCCCTTCCTCCCGGCAACCTTCCAAATCTCCCAGACAGGAAGGGGCAGGGGTGGGGAGGGGAGTCCTTTTCTCCACATCGCATGACCTGTGGGGGTGGGATGGGGACCTGGGTCTGAAGTCTCCTGGGTCCTTCTGCTGGCTGGCCGGGATGCAGGCGAGTGGAGGGAGCCATGGGTGTGGGGTCACTCAGCAGATGTCTGGAGCTGTGACGTGGGGAGCGGGTTGAGGGTGGCTCCTCCTGGCAGTTGTCCAATAGGCCAGGTGATGACGTGTGTCCCAGGCCGGTTCTCTGACTTGCTGGGGGAAGTGCACTGCACCCCGCAGTCTCCAGATCAGAGTGGGGCTTGGCAGCTTGGGAGATTTGCAGGGCGTTGTGGCCCAGGCAGAGTCTAGGGGTGGCTACAGAATGGGGTCAGGCTGCCTCTGCCCTCCCAGCTGAGCCCAAGGGCGCGTGACCACCACCTCCAGGCCTCCCTCTTTGCTCATCTGTACAATGGACCTGGTAGCAATGCCCGCATGGCTGGTTGGAGGGAGCCTTGCATGAAGCGTGAAGGGAACAGGCTTTGACTGGCTCCCTCAGCCCGGCGGGAGACCCAGCTGAGGTCTTGGTCCCATGGGGTTGGGGTGGTAAAAAGGGAGCCTTCCTCAGAATCTGGCATCTGGCGTTCTGGGCGGGGGCCTAGACACTGAGAAGGGTGCTGGGATGCTGCCCGCCCACCTGCCCCCTCCTCCCACATGTTGGCATATGGTTTTGTTCAGCTGGAGCCAAGCTGTGTGTGTGTGTGGGGTTCCGCCAGAGAGCTGGGGAAACAAGGCCCCTTTGTCTGATCGGGGGTCTGCCTGCTCCCTGGGCCTGGAATTGTGGGTCAGACCACAGGTCAGCCATCTAGGGGCACTGCCTGCAATGGGGACGAGGCCAGGGGTTCCCCTCTGTTAGATAGAGAAATTGAGGCAGAGAGTACAAAAAACTTATCCAGTGAGTCCAGAGAGCTCACTTTGTCAGCAGCGAGGCAGAGCCAGGGCCGAGCTCCCTGACTCCCAATCCAGTGCTCTCCCTGCCTCCACCCTAATGTGGGCTCCCGGGGGTCCCTGGGCCCTTCTCCGAGTTTGTGTTGCTCCAGCCACGCTCCTTCAACAGCCAGACTGCTCCTGTCCACCTTGCCGCCTTCCTTCCTGCCCTGCCATAAAAATGGTTTTGTTTTTTTTTTCTCTTAGAGACAGGTCTCACTCTGTCATCTGAGCTGAACCTCAAACTCCTGGGCTCAAGCCATCTTCCTGCCTCAGCCTCCTGAATAGCCGGGACTACAGGCATGTGCCACCATGCCTGACTAATTCTTTTTTTCAGTAGAAATGGGTCTTACTGAGTTGCCTAGGCTGGTCTCAAACTCCTGGGCTCAAGAGATTCTCCACCTTGGCCTTCCGAAATGCTGGGATTATAGGCGTGAGACACTGTGCCCGGCCCCACAAAGAGTTTCGGAGAGCTAGTTCCGTGCAGCCACACTCCCTCATAGCAGGGATATGCTATAAACAGAACAGTCATGATCTGGGCCCTCAGGGACAGCCTTTGCTATCCAGTGGCAATGAGTAATGAACCCACTGGCAATTATGGTACAGGAGCAGTGCCTTGAGACAGGCGCTCATAGGTGCTGTGGCTGCACAGTCCAGTGACTAGAGGTGGGCAGAAGCCCAGAGGGCTTCCTGGAGGAGGTGATGTTTCATTGAGACCTGAGGCTAAGAAGAAGCCAGGCCAGAATGTGAGGCCACTGGGGAGGGGGAAGATGTTCCTGGTAGGTGACACTACATAAGTAGGAGCTGGGAGGTTGCAGAGTACAAACAAGCAAGTGAAGGAAGGAAAGTCTGTAGGACAGGAGGGGAGGGAAGCATGTGAGATTAAAGAGGCAAGAAATGGCTCCTGTGGAGAATGGAGGCATAGACTGGGGCCAAATTGTTGTAGGGCCTGACGGCCAGGCTGCCAAGCATGGGCTTTACTCAGAGGCCCACGGGACCCACGGAAGGGCTAAAAGACAGGGGGTCACATGGGCAGATTGTGGTTTAGAAATCGGTGATTGCAAAGAAACCAGCAGTGTTTTAAGGGGCAAAAGCCATGAACAGAAATTTCACAAAACAGGAAATGAAGATGGCTGACAAACATATGGCAAGGTGCTCGTCCTCATTAGTGACAAGGGACATGTAGATAAAAACCACACCAAGATGCCATTTCATACTGACTACATGGAGAAACAAGCGTCTGCGGGGAGGTGGAGCATTGGTGGCAGCTAGTGGAAGCAGGCATGGGTACACATACTCTGCAGCAACAGCTTGGCAGGAGCTGGTGAACTTGACTGAGCCTGCGCAATGCCCCATGACCCTGCACTCTGGCCCCTGGATCCCCTCCCTAAAGGACTCCTTAAATGTCATAGGGAGACAAGCACAGGGCAGTTACAGCATCACGGTGTGTAATAGGAAAAACAAAAACAAACACAGGAAATGAACTAGATGTCCACAGACAAGAGAATCATTGCATGTGTCAGAGCTGGCTGGAATATCACACAGCACTGAAAAGGAAGGAAGGGGGCTGCAGCACCAACGTGGATGCGTCTCATCTCACCAAAGCAACGAGGAACACTTAAAGTGTGTCTCTTTGCATCAAGTTCAAAAACAGTCCAAACTAAGCAGATTAGGGATGCATTCAGAGTTGTTATCTCATTTAAGGAAACCTGGAGGGGCAATGTGACTAGGGAGGGGTTTGGCAGAGGATTCCTGGCTTGGCAAGCCTCTGCTTTTCATAGGGCCTGCCTTCTAGAGTTTTCCTATCACCCAAATCAGCCCCTCAGCTCATGTCGAATTCTCTCCTGCTGGCTAACATTTTTGCAATGGGTGTAACCTGCTTGTTTTATTATTAGTCACCAACCGCAGGCGACTTGCTTTTCCATCAAATTCATAATGTTTCTCCGCACTGTGCATGCCTGGCCTTTTGTACCCAGCCTAGTGCAAGCCAATGACCGTGTGGGATCCAGGAATCTCTAGGCTCTGATTGGCTGGATCATAGGGGTTTCCACAGCTGAAAGCCAATCACAGAGGAGCTTAATGACATCCCCTGTGACTGTTGAAGACTTTACAGAGAACATACTTTAAAAATGTGTGCTAAATAAATATCTGATGGAGTCTGAATCTAGTGTAGAGGACATTGGCCTGAAAGCTCAGGCTACAGATGTACCAGCTCTACTGGGGCCATTTACGGATCCCTCTCCGGCATCTGGCCACAGTTCCACGTGGAGACTCATCCCACACCCTCACACCCTCAGGCTCTTGGGGGTGCACATGACCTGGGTGGAGCCAATCAGCACAGCCTGTCCCCCTGGCTGGAGTGCCTGGTTCAGGCCTAGGCATCTGACATGATCCCTTCCAACCAGGGAGAACCGTAAGTCCAGAGGTCTGGTGCTCCATTTTGGCTTGGCTTGAGCATTATGGGCTGGCTGCTGGATAATTTTGGTTGCCAGAAGATATGGCCTTGGTGAGAACTGGAGCAGAGGGGAGCAGAGCTGAGGGACAAGTGGGGTATGTGAGAACCTGGATCAAGCTGTGCCTGAAGCCTGCCCCTCTGCTCTTTCAGGACTGAAGTCAGTAGTTTCCTTTCTGGCTTAAGCTTGTTTAAGTGAACTGTGACTTGTAGCAGTAGGTCCAGACTGGTGTCCTTCCCAACTCATCAGTGACAACGTCTTCAGCTAGAAATGGGGGAGCCATTCTGCTACTCCCCCTTCCTGGTTCCCAATACCACGTCAGCCTGCATAGTCTCTCTCAAGTGCCACCGGTCTTGCCCGAATCCCATCATCTCCAACCTCAACTCTTGCACCAGCTTCCCCAAAAAGCTCCCTGCTGATCTCAGAACAGACATTGAGCTTCTTCCTCTGCCACGGGGCTCCCTGTGAGGCCCCACCATCTTCTCTCCTCCTCCAGTTCTTCCTGCAGAGGCCACCTTCCTCATCACTGCCCCAGGATGGAAATGAGACCCAAAGGGCTTGGTCACAGCTGCCTGCACCACCTCTTCAGGGTGCTTCTCACTGTTTGCACTTGAGGTCTTTGAGTTTACCTTCCACTAGAGCATGAGTGCCACATGGGCAGGGGCAGGTCGGCACTACCCACTGGGGGACCCTGGTGGGATGCCCAGTGCCTGTCAGAGAGTGGCTGCCCAAGAGAGGTCTGTTGGGAAAGTAATATTAGCTCTTACTTACTGAGCACTTATTAGGTGCAAGCTACTTCTTTAGCACTTTTCCACATCTTAACTCACTCACCTCTCCCAGCAGCGCGCTGAAGGAGGCAGTTGTTTTATAGTTGGAGACCCTGAGATGTGGACAGGCAACTTCCTCAAGCCAACTTGGATTCAAACCCAGGCAGCCTGGCTTTGCAGTCTGTGCTCATAACCTTGTGTTACGTTGTCCCTACATGGATAGATTTAGAGATGGACGCTGAGGCCATGTTCCAGCAGGGAGGTCAGGGTGAGTGGAGATTAGGGATGTGGAACTGAGATTGGGCCACATCCCAAGCACGTTAGGAGGCCCAGTCTGGACAGACAGAGTTGAAGGATTAAGACGCACCTCTCTGGGGACTTCTCTGCTTCCAGAGGCTTGGCCAGCTGGCCAGTGTGGTCCAGAGGGTGTGAGTCTCCTGCTGGTTGCCTTATCAGGGCCTTGGGGAGGAGCTCCAAGGGAAGGCGAAGTTCAAGTAGGCTCTCGGGGGGAAAGACCAGAGGGCAGCTCAGAGCTGGTGCCCAGGGCAGATGGGCAGCACTTTAATATTGTCACCACAAGAGTTACTGGGAGCTTGGGTACATTACCTGAAGACTGAAGGCTGGAACGTGGAAGCTGAAACTTCTCTTACGGGCTGTGCAGACAACCCCGGGGTCCTGTGCTTGGTCCCTGGCGCAGCTCTGGGAGAGGCCCCAGAATATCGGAGGAGCTAGAGGGGCCCAGCTTGAGAAAGAGCAGCCATGGGGCCCTGGCTGAGGAGGAGCAGACAGGCCTAGAGGACAAGAGGGCAAGGCTGGAACCTGAAAAGGGAGTTCCCTCTCCCTGTGATGAAGACTTTCCTCTCAACACCCAGCGTTGCCCAAGAAGGAAAGGCATCACCCTCCTACCCCCTATCCTGGCTCCCTCTTCTGGGTCCAGCTGAGGCAAGAGGACCTGAGCTCTTTCTGCCTAGGAAGGGAGGCTAGGGGGTCTTACCCCTCAGCATTCCTGAGGCCCAATGGGCCTCCAAGGTCTCAGAGCTGGACAAGGAAACACAAAGCCTGGACCATGGCCCTAGAGCAAAGGCTAGGGACTGAGAGGCTTAGACAAAAGAGTCTGGGACACCAGGAGGCCATGGAGTTCACCCAAGCTACCTGGTGGGGCAGAGAGTGCCTGGATTTGGATCCTAGATCAGCTGTCTCTGAGCCTCAGTTTTGTCATCTGTGAAGTGGGAACACAGCGAGAGAAGCTGCAAGAGAGATACTCGTGTCAGAGCATCGTCGACCGTGTAACGCAGCGACTATTTTAGTTGCCATTTCTATCACTGCATTAGTTTGGGTCTGTCAAGAGCCCAGAGTGATTTTGCTAAATAGTACTGAATGTGCAAGGAGAATTTCAGGGGAGGGAGCAGGAGGAGGCCAGAGAGCCCCGGATGGCAGCACAACTCCTGCCAGGAGACCAGCAATGAAGAAGGGCGGGGGAGGGAGAGTCTCGGATTGTGATGCAGTTCCACAAAGCTTGGCCAGGAGGACAGGGAACTTTTCTCCCAGGTGGGCTGGGAGCGGGGGTCCTGGGCCTCACTGGGATATTCCTGCAGCCGTCTCTCCCTGTTGTCTCAGAGCAGCTCTCGGTGGCCTCAGCACAAATTCCTAACGGATCTGCAGGGGCCATCAGTCATCTCTGCCGCACAAACCAGGGATCTGAGTGATGCATTTTTATGGCCACTATAATCTTGTTTCTAAACTCATGAATCTCCAAGAACCCTGTCACGTAACCAGAGTTTATTTGGGCCCTCAGAGGCCAATGGTTTTTATTTGAACAGAGGTGTATTTTCACTCTTCACATTCCCAGAAGGGGAGGCTTCCAAGAATAACTGGAAATTTCTGCCCCACTATAGCCAGTGTGCTGAAGGACCATCTAGCTGGAGGGAGCAGCCAGAGGGGTCTGGGTGGGACTTAAGGGCAGTAGTAAATGAGCAATGAAGGGGTGGATGAATGAACAAGGTAACTTGCTATCTCTGTCTTAGACTGGAAGAAGCCCTTCCAGTCACTACCCCAAAGCCAGAGACCACAAAGAAAAGTACTGGTACATCTGTCCAGGTCAAATTTAAAAAAGCTCTATATGTAAAAAACGTACAGAATCTAAGATAAACCGAGGTGGGTGGCGCTTGTGGCTCAGTGAGTAGGGCGCCAGCTCCATATACCGAGGGTGGCGGGTTCAAACCCGGCCCCGGCCAAACTGCAACAAAAAATAGCCAGGCATTGTGGCGAGCACCTGTAGTCCCAGCTACTCGGGAGGCTGAGGCAAGAGAATCACCTAAGCCCAGGAGTTGGAGAGGTTGCTGTGAGCTATGACGCCCCGGCACTTTACCAAGGGCGATAAAGTGAGACTCTGTCTCTAAAAAAAAAAAAAAAAAAAAGATAAACAGAGGACTCTGTAGCATGTACTTGGCAGGCAAAAAGTCAACCCTCTTATAATATCAAGAATTCTTTTTTTTTTTTTTGAGACAGAGCCTCAAGCTGTCACCCGGGACAGAGTGCTGTGGCATCACAGCTCACAGCAACCTCCAATTCCTGGGCTCAAGCGAGTCTCCTGCCTCTGCCTCCCAAGTAGCTGGGACTACAGGCACCCGCCACAAAGCCTGGCCATTTTTTGGTTGC
>CAUYRH010131006.1:0-21272 GCA_963574655.1 Perodicticus potto | reverse complement strand
TCAATGTCTTTATATAGTGATTAAGAAAATGCTATGAGGGCTATCTCTCATAGTACGATCAAAATGTTTCTGATTGTATATGAAGCACATTCTGCCCTATGATTGCACCAATGTACACAATTATGATTTAATAAAATTATTAAAGAAAAAAATTTAAAAAAATACATTATTACAAATTGAGCTAGGCTCAAGAAGCAAAGCTTAAGAGTGTACAGAATGTGTAACAGCAGGGCCCACCTGGAACTTGTGGACATGATGTCTGAGCTGATATCTAGAGATTGAATAGCAGTCATCCAGGCAGAACAGGAGTGGAGAACATTCCTAGCAAAGGTAGATTCAAGGGACAAGACTGGAACAATCAAAGGAAAACCAGAGCCAATGTGGCTGGAGCAAAGTAGTCACCCTGTGCTGCTCAGAGGGGGACTAGCCGTGGATCGGTACAGACTATTTTGGCTGTAAGGGATAAGACCCAATTCAAACTAGCTTACGAATAAAAGAAACAGTAATGGCTCACACAACTGAAAGTCACACAGGGCATCTAATTTGAGGCACACCTAGATCTGGGTGCTTAAACTAGGCCGACAGGAGGGTTGTCTTCCATCCTCTCTCTCTTCACTGGCTTTGTTCTCAGGCAAGCTATGCCATATGGCACCAATAGGGTCATTGACGACTCCATACCCACTTCCTACCAGCTGACCCTTTCCAAAGGAAAGGGCACCTCTTTCCCAGTAACTTCTTTAAAAGTCCTAGTTTACATTGACTTGAACTGATCATGTGGACCCAGAAGAAATCACAATAGTCCAATTTGTCAGTTTTGGCACCAAGGGATGTGGGGGCTGGGGGCTAATCTCATGTCCACTGAAATGACAGCATTGATATTGGTTCCCCAAGAGGAAGTGATGGCTACTGAGAAAGGACACAGCATGAGCAAAAGCCACCAATGTCCACGACCATCCCCTTAGGTGTGCTGAATATTAAGCTTCTATTGTGTAAGTGGAGACTGTTTGGGCAACACTGCAGGACACCCTTTCTCCCTTGCTTGACCTGAGCCCTTCTGTCCCTGGCCCTAGTGAGTTCCTCCACCCTCTTCTGCAGGACGGCAGCACTGTACTTACCTCCTCCCACAAAGGGTGAACTCTTCAGAGTTCTCACCACACTTGTCTTCTCCACCAAAGGAAATGCTTATCAGAGGGAGTGAAGGGCACCATATCCTGGGGAGATGGATGTGGGGGTGCCCCTACCCACAGGAGCTGAGCCTAATGACCTGTTATTCTTCACCAAGGGAACCAAATGAGAGGGAGGATAAAAGGCCATAAGGATAGCACCAGGGGAAAAGCTGCCATTTGGAACAAGTGGAAATATTGATCCAGGCCAAGGTGAAATTAAAGCATGTGTTATTTAAAAGACAGGCATTCTCCACTGTCTTGAAAACAAGCTGGAGAAGGAATTATGAAGTGAAGAAGCAAGGGCTGGTATAAGCCAAAGAGTTCTTTAGGGAGAAATCCTCTTGAGACACAGTGGAAAGGGGAGGCAACCCAGCAGGAAAAGCAGCAGAGGCCTTTGCTTTTGAAATCTGTTTATTTTCTCATTCCTTCTAGAATGAGGTTTGTGGTGTTCTCTTCTAGTATCATTTTGGGTCAAGCAGAGGAAAGAAGCTTTAAGAGCAGACAAACAGGATTCAAGCCTGGAAACCACTTGGGACGGGGTAACCCAACCAAACTGCTTAAATCTTGGTGAGTCTCAGTTTTCTTATCTGTAAAGTAGGGATAATAACTCCAAGTTTTCATAGTAACAATAGCAATGATTAAATGAAACTGTGTGTGTGAAATATGCAGCACAAAATAGTACATATTATCATATGTACTATGGATAGGTAGATAGTATCTTACATTTGTCCAGCATTATTTGTGTAAATAACTTTCACTTACTGTTTTATAGTATTGTGTACTTATAGAAATGTGAGCTATGATAAGGCCAACAGACCAGGAGATGACTGCCATTAAAAGAGTAGTTTGTTCCTCACAGTTCCCAAGGGGAGGGGACAAGACATGACCCAGTGGCCACACAGCAGAATGGCTGAATCTGGTAGGAGCAGAGGAAGAAGGGGGTACAGTGGTGGGAACCTTGATTGTTGTCTCCACGGGGAGGAGGAGGCATGGCGGGATTGGCTAGTTTGAATAACTTCAATGGGATCTGGGTCATAGGACTGTCCTTGGTTATCTAAGACCCAGCCCTGGATTGATAAAGGAAGAATGACTGTGACCCAGAGTGTGAGCTCTTGATAAAGGAGGTGGTAGGAGTGTGGACTCTGGATTGGTTGGTTTGATTAACTGTATACAAAAAGCATGGCCCCAGGTGAATCGTGTAGAACCCCTAGGAACTGGCCAACTCTGGGAGGGCAGTCTGTTAAGGTCAACAGGCCCCAGATGTCAAAGCATCAGAAAATAGAAAATGAAAGACATGAATAATATATTTATTTCATTGAGTCTTCATGAGAAGCCTGAGGGACATGTATTGCTTTATTATTGTTATTTATATTTATTGCTTACTGATTTTATTTTGTCACCCTGGGTAGAGTGCTGTAGCATCATAGTTCACAGCAACCTCAAACTCTTGGGCTTGAGCAGTCCTCTTGCCTCAGCCTCAGAGAATAGCTGGGACTACAGTCGTGTGCCACTACACCTATTTTTAGTAGAGATGGGGTTTCACACTTAATCAGGCTGGTCTCAAACTCTTGAACTCAAGCAACCCACTCAACTTGGTCTCCCAGACTGCTGGGATTATTTCACTATTAATAATTATTATACTTTGGCAATTACCGTAGAGGTTAATAGTAGATTCTGGTGCCAGACTGCAGGGTTTCAAGTGGGTTATTTGGGCCCACTTACTTCCCTGTGCCTCAGTTTCCTCATCTTTAGATTGGAGATAATGGTAAATATCTCACAGAGTTGATATAAGGACTATGGAGTTCAAAATATGAAGTCCTGGACAGGACCTGGCACATCCCAGTCAGGTCTTATTTGTGCTTGTTTTTGGGTAAAGGCTTGAAAGTGATGTGATTACTCTGGCTGCCCAGCAAATGATGGTGTTGAGATTAGAATGCTGACTTCCTTCTCCTGAGCCAGAAGCCACACGTCCACCCCACCCGCCACGTCATCTGTAGGACTTTTGCCTCTGGAGTACCTGTGTGAATGCAGAGCTTCCCCATCCACAGAACGCCAGATTCACCTGCCCCAGGCAACCAAAGAGAGGGTCAGATGTCCCATAAGACAGGGGTAGAGTCTGCCACCTCTGGCTGCCCCCTACCGCCCTGGGCATTGGGAAGGATGGTAGCTAGAGTATCAAAAACCTTGGCTTTGAGCCAGGATCATTCAGGCACTAACTAGCTGAGTCCAGTTGGAGCAAGTTTCTGACCCTCTCCCCTTCTCCAGGCCTCAGTTTCCCCACTACAATCAGGAGCCCCTCTGGCTCTTCACAGTGGGATGCTGCAAGATGACTACTAACGCCATCCTCATCCATGTCCCAAGCCTTGTCTTACTTAGGTCAGTGTTGGATTTTTTCTCTCCTCTCCAGCGATGCCTCACTTCTTTGGCAGGGTTGAGAGCTGGACTTGCGGGCTCCAGCTACCTTGGGGACTTGGCCCCTGCCTGAGCTGCCAGGCTTTCCGACTTAAGCCAGTTAAGATGCAAACGCCACACCACAGACAGGACTCTGGGATGCCTCCGAGGAACGGCCGGGCAGTGTGGCTGGCAGGCACTTTCCAGGAATCAGGCACCATGGTGAAAGACGAAAGCGCAGAAATACCACGGGCCCCTCCCCTTGGCCCACTAGGGAGGCAAATGGGCATTTTGGCAATGATTAGACTAAGCTTTGTTAGGTTTTATTGGTTCTCTTTGCTGTTTCCCCCCAAATGGATCATAATAGTGGGTTCTCAGGAGTTTGCTTCGCAGGCAAAAATGGATACATGTCAAGTGCAGGAGGGAGGCCTAATAAATACTAAATTCATAAAAGGGCTTTACATAAACCCTCAGAGGATGTCTCAGAGAGAAATTAAGAAGAAAACTGCTGAACAGGAACGCGTGAGCTCTCTCCGACTGTGAGCTCAGCAGTAGACACTGGCAGGCCACACAGAGCCGACCTTGGTGACGACTGGGGGCTGCATCAGTGGGGGTAGTGACCCGTTCAAAGGAAGGTCGGCCTCGCTGCTCTCCAAGTAGTCTGTCAGTTAAGGATTCTTTTCATAGCAACTGTCCTGCCCCAACTGGAGCAAGCAGAAAAAGAGAAAATGTACTGATTCATTTGAGTTATCCAGAACTGGATGTCAGACACGCTTAATCCAATGTGCAAATGATACACCTCCATTCTCTCTCTTTTTCTATATTTTTCAGCTCTACTCACTGGAATAGATGTCTATGGATTTCTGTTCACAGATGACCTCTTCCCTCAGCATCTTTAGCAGACTGCTGGAAGCCCCTAAGTCTCCATATTTCAAATTGAATTCAGTGACAAAGAATGAGCGTCTCAGCCCAGCATCCCAGCCCCAGCCCCTTTGCAGCTGCTTGATTTGGACCGTGCCACATGGTCCTCACTAGGCCATGCCACGTGGTCCGCTCTGGGCCAATCCCAGCAGAGGGGAGGGGCCCCCTGACTGCAGACTCAGGTTCTGTTCTGTTCCTCGGGCAGCAGTGGAGTCCGCTCTACCTGGCACAGGTGGCCTAACAGTGAGGGGAGGGGACTTTCCCAGGGCAGAGACAGGAAGCACAAGGGCATCCTGCATACATGAGGCGTTTTGGTGCGTGTTGGACTCTATGTTTAATGAGACACACAAGGCAACTGGAGCCGAGCTAGGACAGAGTGATAATGTCACACGAAGAAGGGTTGAAAGAAATGGGATAGCTTTGCCCAGAGAAGAGACGGTAATGAGGAATCGTGTGTGCGTGTCACCCAGGGGCGGATGACGCGGTCCGCCCTGTCTCCAGGGCGGTGAGGGAGGAAGCTGGGCTGCACTGACTCACAGACGGTGTGTCACCGGGGCAAGACGCTGCCCGTCCTTGCTAGAAGTGGCTCCAAAAGCCACACAGCCGCTTCCTGTTAGTACAAGCTTATTCCTCGACAGTTCAGCCCCTGCCCTGCAGCCAGCGTACCCACTCAGAAGTGTAAAGGAAGTTTTTCCTGACTTTGTAACCTCCACAGCTGCCCACTGCCCTCACTGAGCTCTCCGAAGGGGTGGACCTGGTCACCTTGGCAGGTTCCGCGGAGCCTGCCCTCCTGCCTCCTGCAGCTCCGACGTGCCAACCAGCTAGCGCTCTGCTTCTCAGAATGCCAAGTGCATGACCACCCAGGCCTTTGCACTGGCAGCGCGCTCTACTGAAAACGGCTTCGGGTCTGCCGCCCGGTGTCCAGCGCCACCTCGCTGACTGGGAGCCACCTCCCTCCCTCAGGAGACAGAATGCACCGCAGCCCCCGCCCCACAGGTGTGCCCTGGTTCCTTTCCATGCTGTTCGCAATGGCCAACACGCTTCACTTCCTAATATACCATATTTATATCATTTATTTATTTATTAAAAGAAGGCTGAAACTTCTTAAAAACAGATGGTTCTTTTGTTCACTCCTATACCCCCAGGGCTTGTGGGGAGTGAGGTGGGGGGGTCCCTAGACCAGTGATTTTCAACCGGTGTGCTGCAACACACAGGTGTGCTGTGAGAGGATCCTAGGTATGCCACTAAAATTTGTAAAGATCATTCATTAAATTGTTTTCAAAAGATGTTCAAAGCATAGATAATATATTCTTGTTTTACTCTTTTTTAATCAGCATAATATAAGTATGCTGTGGAACAATAGGTTCAAGTGTACTATGAGATTAAAAAAGGTTGAAAACACTCTCTAGACTCATAGATACTTTGTCAAACAAATACACAAACAAAATTTTTTTTGAAAGGTTGAAAACACTCTCTAGACTCATAGATACTTTGTCAAACAAATACACAAACAAAATTTTTTTTTTTAGAAATACACAAATTTCTACAGCTGTCTGGCCTGGAGAAGTGATAGGCTTCTAACACCTACTGGGTCACAGCATAGACTGACTGAGCATTTATCAGGCACAGATTTCTGTGCTGAGTGGAAGGGGGGACTTCTCAGGGCTCCCAGATGCAAGGAACAGTAACCTTGATGTAATTCCTTTGCTCCTGCCACATGCCAAATGGAAATGTCTTCCTGTCGGAACTGCTGGTAGCAGGTATTTTTAATTAAAGACACTCTGTGAGGAACTGTGTTAATCTTGCTAGGATTAGCTAATTCCCTCTTTCTCTCTATGAAGGAAAGGCATATTGGCCACTCTGGCTGCAACTGACTTGTTTTCCAAGAGAAGAACTTTCAATTCTTCCATACACAATAATGAAATATGATACAAAACAGGCCTGTGTCAATAAATCTACAGGAGAAAGGTCAGGTTTACATTGCTGGACAGGATTGGCAAATACATTTGTTCCTGCAATGTCTGTGTTTTAAATGCCACCCTCCGATGAACCTGGTGCTGAAACACTCTTTGGAGTTTGATGAGATGTCAGTTTTGCTCAGCCCTGATCAAATAAGATGAATGAAAGTGAAACAAGAACAAAAATATTACTTCTGTCATTTTTTTATGCATTACAGGTATTGGGTCAGTCGGGGAGATTTCTCTTATACAAATACCAGTCCCTGTACATTGTCACCCACTGATCTGCCAGCCAGCTGATGACAATGATGGCTTTTGCGTAGGAAAGGGCACCCTATCGGAAGAGCAAAGACCAGGGCAGCAAACCATCCACCCCCTGAAATTTTTAAATCCACCCTTCCACCCTCCATTTCTACTTCTATTAGTGTTACATGAGAATACGGATTTTTCCTTGCATTGAGCAAACATAGGTAAAGAACAAAGTGGGCTTTCTCCTGCAAGGAGGGAAACTCATTAATTTCGCACATATTCAACTTAAAGCACATGGACCAAATTAAACAATGACCCAGGAACTTGTCTGACTCAGTCTGAAGGCCGTTGGGATTATAGAATAAGGTCAAGATAAATTATGAGATCTGGGATGAGAAATAACAAAATAATTATTCAAAAGGAGCCAATAATTCCAGTTATTCCAGGAATCAGGAAGGTGTAAGAAGCAACAGGTGACAGCAGGTAGTCATAGGCACAATGGACCACATAAGCCACATGTTGCTGCTACTTTTGGCTCCACACGGGTAAAACCTGAAATAAGTCCAGAGCAGAGCCACGCGGAGTCCAGAGAGGGAAAGGAACGAATTCCTAAGGACATCACTCGAATCCTGGATCCAGCCTTGGTCATAGCTGGGTGCTTCAGACTTTCCGATTGCATGATGCAGTATTTTTCTTTTATGTTAAAATTTCAACTAAAAACATAAAGAAAACAAAGGCGTGGGTACTTGGCTGCCTGATGACACTGCCAGGGATGTTAGGGCAGCAGAGGGATAAGCATGTTGGAAAGGGAGGCTGACTCTTTGTAACCGATGCTCCTAATGATAAGCATGTTGGAAAGGGAGGCTGACTCTTTGTAACTGATGCTCCTAATGATAAGCATGTTGGAAAGGGAGGCTGACTCTTTGTAACCGATGCTCCTGGGTATGAGAGCTTTGTGCCTCTACTTCCAGAAGGCCCCCTGCTCCCCCAGGTTAGGGACCCGTGGGTGGCTTCAATAGGTGGCAAGGCTCTGAATGCTGGCTGATGTGTTGATAACACAATGCGACTTTTTACTACTGTTAGTACTACCTTTGAGGCTCAGGAAAGTGGTAGGAAGGTATCTACTCCTCTCTTACAGATTGGGAACTTGGATCTGTGGAGTTTCCCAAGTCCCCCAAAAGATCTCGCAATTCCTAATCGCTGTTCCCTGAATTGTGCCACATCCCCTCTAGGTCTCCATGACATACAGCCATCCCAGGGGTGGTTTCACGGTTCCTGCTAGGGCGCCCTTTCCAACAAAGTCTCTCACTGCCGTGGCACCATGCCATCACACGGGGTGCAGGGAGGTCTGCGCCTCGCTGCCCTGGCACTCCCTGCCTCTGTCACTCTTTGTGCCTCTCCTCCAGGCAGCCTGGGGCCAGGGTCCCTCCTGAGCATCTCGTCCAGGCTCTGGTGCTGGACCCTCCCAGGGGACTTTCTCTAGGAGACTCCCTGGAGTACTTAGTCACCCCCATGCCATATTTGCTCAAAGGACAATACTACAGAGGCAGGTGGTGTATCGGGAGAGGAATGGGCTTCCTCTTAGGATTCTTGCAGGTGCAAGTGACATCAACCCGACACAAGCCACCTTGATCTAGCTCTCCCTGGCTCCATCCGTCCCTCCAGTACATGACTGGCTTCAAACGTTGGATCCATGGAGCGCAAATGATCGCCCAGAGCCTGGCCTCACACTGTCTCATGGTTCCAGTTTCCCTTGTGTTACATCCATTCTTAATCAGGATCTCTTTTATTGGTGGCTCCCAGACAACCCCTGTAGTATAAGAGAGTGTCTGTTTTCAAAAATTTTAACAAAATTCCTATTGCTGATTCATCCGGATTCTGCCAGGCAGGAAGCTGTCCTCCGGCCAGACCTTTGACACGCAGCCCCACTGGGAGGCTTGAGTGGAACCATTTGCATCTGAAGCACATGGACTGATAATGAGGGAAATGTGGTCCATAAGGAAAGTCACAGGGTGCTGCTGCCAGCAGAAGGGAAAGGAACTGGTTAGGCAGAAAAAGCAGATGCCAGCACATCCAGGACTTGGGGGGTGCAATCTGATCCCTGAGCCTGCCTTTAATCACTTCTAGGGACTCACGGAAATCATCTTTCTCCTTGCTGCTGTTTCTTTGTTGTGAATTTGTCTTTTGAATCCTAAATTTCTGGACTTCCATTCAGACACTTTCCAGGGTTCTCAGTGCATCATCCATTGCAGAGTTCAGAAATAACTTGTATTTGCATTGAGGTGTGATGACTATGTTCTTATCACAGGGTGGGAAAACAGACTAATCAATTTTTCAAATTACCTCACATCAAGAAGTGATATGTTACTTTTCTCATTAATCTCAGGAGATGCCACCTTCTTAAATATCAGCAGCTGTTGTTGATTTAAAATTTTGTGTGTGTATGTGTGTGTAACTGTCCCCATGTAACTGTCCTCAGTTGGATTCCGATTTTTAAACTGGTAGTACTGCTTTAGAAAACATAATCTTTAGTTTATAGTAGCCACAAATGCAATAAAATAAAATAAAACCAAACCCGGGAACAAACTTAACCAAAGACGTGAAAGTTCTCTACAATGCGAACCATAAAACATTCAGGAAAGAAATTGAAGAGGACTCAAAGAAATAGAAAACCATCTCATGGTCCTGGATTAGAAAAATCAATATTGATAAAATGTCCATATTATCCAAAGCAATCTATAGATTCAATGCAATCCCCATCAAAATACCAATGACATTCTTCAAAGAAGTAGGAAGTAGGACACCTGAGCTCAAAATTTTTTCTTTTTTTGTAGAGACAGAGTCTCACTCTATCACCCTCAGTAGAGTGCCGTGGCATCACACAGCTCACAGCAACCTCCAACTCCTGGGCTTAGGCAATTCTCTTGCCTCAGCCTCCCAAGTAGCTGGGACTACAGGTGCCCACCACAATACCCAGCTATTTTTTTGTTGCAGTTTGGTTGGTGTCGTATTTGAATCTGCCACCCTCGGTATATGGGGCTGACACCCTACCCACTGAGCCATAGGCGCTGCCCTGGGCAAGGACTTCTTCAGCAATAGCCTCAAAGCAAAGGAAACCAAGGCAAAATTGTATAAATGGGATCACATCAAGCTGAAAAGCTTCTGCACAGCAAAGACAACTATCAACAAAGGGATAAGATAACCCAAAGAATAGGAGGAGATATTTTTCAACTACCCATCTGATTGGGATTGAGATTTATGACTAGAATATGTAAAGAACTACAATAATTCAATAGGGAAAAAACCCCCCAAATAATCCAATTTAAAAATGGGCAAAACATGAATGCTATGTTAACCAGTTTGATGAAAATATTTCAGATCGTAAATGAAACCAGCACATTGTACCCCATGATTGCATTAATGTATACAGCTATGATTTAATAAAAATAAAAACTAAAAATGGGCAAAAGATCTGAATAGGCATTTCTCAAAAGAAAACATACAAATGGCCAACAGGCATATGAAAAAACGTTCAACATCATTAGTCAGCAGAATGCAAATAAAAACAAGATATCATCTCACTGCAGTTAAAGTGGCTTGTATCAGAAAGGCAGGCAATAAATAATGAATCCAGTAAGGAAAGGGAAGTCCTCATACACTGTTGGTGAAAATGTAAATTAGGGCTACTACTATGGAGTACAGTGTGGAGACTCCTCAAAAGCTAAAAATGGAGCTATCATATGACCCAGCATTCCCACTGCTGGGTATATGTCCAAAAAAAGGGAAATCAGTATATATAAATAAATATGTACATATATACGTGTGTGTATATACACATATCTGCACTCCCGTGTTTATTGCAGCACTGTTCACAATAGCCAGGATTTGGAATCAACCCCAGTGCCCATGAGTGGATGGAGGCATAGAGAAATTGCAGTACATATACACAATGAATATCACGTGTCCTAAAAAAAGAATGAAATCCTGTCACTCACAGCAACATGGATGAGCCTGGAAGACGTTATATTAAGTGAAATAAACCAAACACAGAAAGATAAATCTTACTTGTTCTCACTCATATGTGGAAGTTTGATACTAAAATAATTGATCTCATGAAGACAGAGAATAGAATGATGGTTACCAGAGGCTGGGAAGGGTAGCAAGAGGGGATAAAGTGGGAATGGTTAATGAGTGCAAAAATATATTCAGATACAAGGATCAGCAATATGTGACAGAACAACAAAATGACTGTGGTCAACGGTCAGTAGAATTGGAACATCCCTAACACAAATAAATGATAAATGCTTGAGGTGATGGATGCCCAATTACCCGGATTCGATTAATACACACTGTATGCCTGTATCAAAACATCACAGGTACCCTATAAATATATACAAGTATTATGTACCCATAACAAATAAAAACAAATATTTTTTTAAAAGAATTCATGATCTTTATGTCAATATTCTGTGTGCTTCTAAAATTTAGGAAGCTATGGCAGCGCCCATAGCTCAGCAGGGAGGGCACTGGCCACATACACCAAGGCTGGCAGGTATGAACCCCACCTGGGGCCTGTTAAACAACAACAATGACAACTGCAACAAAAAAATAGCCGGCCATTGTGGCAGGCACCTGTAGTCCCAGCTACTTGGGAGGCTGAGTCAAGAGAATCACCTAAGGCCAAGAGTTTGAGGTTTTTGTGAGCTGGGATTCCACAGCACTCTACCGAGGGCAACATAGTGATATGAAACTCTGTCTCAAAGAAAAGAAAAAAAAATTAGGAAGCTACTTAGATCAGAGGGTACAAGGTACAAGTTCTCATTGTTAATTTTTATTATATAAAATAATAAAATAATAATTTAATAATAATTAATAATAAATTATTTAATAATAAATAATAATTTATCATTTATTGAGCACTCTCTAGATGCCAAGCACTGTGCTGAATATTTTATTAACACAATCTCACTTTACCTCCTCTCAAAATCCTCCCAAGCCTGAATGGTGCTAGTCCACATCCCTGTCCTGTCCCACCGTCCACATGTTCTGTTCTTTGTCACCAGTATTTTCTAATAAGTAACCCACATTGGTAAGGTAAAGGCATCAAACCTACCACTCCCTAGGCTAGAGGAGCCTCCCTTCAAATACCAAAGTCGTGCATACCTGCAGAGACAGAAAACCCAGCTTGCAGGGTGTGTCTGGTCATCGAGCAAGGGCTGCAGTGCTGCGTAAGTTGGCTCTGGCTGGGCTGAACTTCAGGAGTAAACTTTCCTATGAAGTGTGTTCGCAGAGCCCCCCCGGGGCCAGTCCCAGAGCTAACGTGATCCCCACTTCTGGGAGAGCAGACTTTCTAAGGACTGCCAGGGGGACTTTGGGGCTTAAAACTAACAAACAAACAAAATCATTTTGACGTCTATAATTCAGGTAGTATCCTCAGTGCCAGCATTAATGTGTTTGTATTTGTATACCAGCAAGCCCTTTATAAATGCATTCTCTCTTGCCCCATGGAAACATTCTGCAAATAAATAACAGGACACCCCACTTTTGCTGACTAATCATCTTTTTCCTTTCCATCTGGGTGCCAGTTGCACTTTATAAATGACTTTAATTTACAGTGTATTATGTTTCCTTGTATTTCTTGCCTCTAAGTCCCCATGCAATATTTTGTATCCATCCCCGTGATAATTTAACTGTCTTTAACCTTTTGAGTCAGGTTTGTGTGAGTATAAATACATGTTCGTGTGTGAGAGTACATGTGTGTTTGAAAAAAACGTCTATTTCATTCCATTATTTTTAAAGGGATCAACTCGACTGAGTCATTTTTGCCATGTGTTTTGTGACCATTATGTTACCACTCATACCAATGATTTTTGCTCTGCATAAATCTGGTCTCTGACGTCAGCACCAGAGTGGCCAGATACCCTTTGCAAAAATGGGGAAGCAGAGGCTGAGTTGGCTCTGGACAGCTCATCACAGAAGCCAAAGCAGATGTTGCTGATCAAATTTATTACTCCCCTTAATTCGATTAAAGTGGAATCTTCTTTAAAAACTCATCGGAAGATTTTTCCCAGAAAATATGAAGGTACACTAGTTAACAAAAGGCAAAATAATGACTACTGTTAGTTGAGCATCTATTGTGTGCAAAGTCCTCCATTAACTTCCACAAAGAAACTCTAGGAGATGGTATTATTATCCCCATTGGATAGGTGAGAACAGTGACGCTCAGGTAAGTAGAATATTTTACTCTCCATCACACAAGTAGTAAAAAATTTCAGGTGCATTTTGATCTGACACCAAAGCCTGCCTTGTCATCTCCCATCCCTACTGCCAGAGTCTGATTTCCAGGTGGAGGAAGAATAGGAACTTTGCACACAGAGCCAGGTTCTCTTGCCAGTGACGTGGGCTCTTCTCTCACAGCCTGGTCCTAGGCTGCCCATGAATTAACCAAAGGTGTACTGCTGCACCCCCCCAGGGCGGGTCTGGGCAGGGCACTGAGGCCACCTGAGATTCAGTCTAGTGAGCCTCTAGACAAGCCAACAGATGCCCTCACCCCACTGCAAAGTGTGGCCTATACATTCATTCAGTCATTCATTGATACCCCAGATATTTATTAAATTCTGTGCCAGGTACTGTCGTAAGCACGGGGGCTGCAAGAGAGAGAGATTAGATCTAAGATCACACTAAACAAATTACTAATATAATATCCAATAATTAAAAGAGATTTGTATTAGTTTTCTATTGCTGTCTTAATACATCACCACAAATTTAGCTTAAAACAACATTCACTTATCTCCTCATAGTTCTGTAAGTCAGAAGTCCTGGCAGGGGGAGGGCACGTTGGTTGGCTCATGCCTGTAATCCCAGCACATTGGGAGGCTGAGGTAGGAGGATCACCTGAGGCAGAGTTCAAGACCCCATCTCTATAAGAAGAAAGGAAGACAATCCAGAGGGCTCATGTGAGTCCCCTGCTCAGTCTCACAAGGACAAAATCAAGGTGTCAGCCAGCTAAGCTTTTACCAGGAGCCTCTGGTAAGAATCTTCTTCCTCATTCAAATCACTCGTGGAATCTTAGATAATCCTTGTGGCTGCAAAGAAACTGTTTCCCTGTTTCCTTGCTTCAGCTGGGGTCAGCTTTCCTTGCTCTCAGCTTCTAGAGGTTGCCCACATTCCTTCTCACATTCCTTACATTCCTTGTCATCAGCTACTTCTTGTGCTTTGAATAACTTCTTTTTCTGCCCCTATTGCCTGCTTTTAAGGACTCATATGACTGTATTGCACCTACTTGGTTAATCCAAAACAATCTCTCTATTTTAAAGTCAACTGATTAGTAAACTTAGTTACAGCTTCCAAGTCTCCTTCCTCTGTAATGTTACATCTTCACAGGTACACTGGGAAACAAATGCCAGGAGAGACAAAATACTGTCTGCCAGAGAAAACAATGCAATAATCATTCATCCCACAAATATTTATTGAACACTTATTATCCACCAGGCTCTGTGCTAAGTGCTGGTTATATAACAAACAGACAGAAATGTCTGGCCTCCCAAAGCTCATATTTTAGTGAAAAAAGAAAAAACTCATCAATAAACAAGATAAATAAGTAAAATAGATACTGTGTCTGATGTGATACATGCTATGGAGAAAAATTAATCAGGGAGACATCGGGGAATGTGGTTGTACTTTGAGATAAGAGAAATCAGGGAAGGTCTCTCTGTGACCACAGATCTATAGGAAGAGCGAGCAAGCCGGGCATATAACTGGGAGAGAATGTTCTAGAAAGAAAGGACAGTAGGTGCAAGGGGTTGAGGTGGGGCATGTCTCGCATGTTGGAGGAACAGGAAGGAAACCAGAAGCCACTGGAGCACTGAGGGCCAGAGGGCATGAGAGGGGAGCCACATCACGTCCCACTGGTAGCAGGAGGTTCAGTAAGGAAGGGGACGTGCTGGTTATAGTTTTCGTGCTCAGGGGGGTGATTGATCCTCTGTTTCTGCACAAAGAATTAGCAGTTTAAAACCACAAACCTTTCCTTTCTCACTTTCTATGAGTCAGGGATCTGGAAGTGGCTTGTCTAGGGTGGCTCCAGTTCCCGATTGCTCACAAGGCCTCAATCGCGCTGTCAGATGGGGCTTCAGTCATCTGAGACTGAGCAGAAGCTGCAGGACTCAGTCCCTTGCCAGGTGCAACTCTTCCTGGGACAACTGGACTGTCCTGCAGCAACGTATCTGGCTCCCCAGTGCAAGTGGTCTGAGGGAGAGAGATGCCACCCTGTACTTTGTGACCAAGTCTCTGACACACACACACACACACACACACACACACACACACACACACTTCCATCTTATTCTAGTATTTTTTTTTTTTGAGACACACTCTCACTCTGTCACCCTGGGTAGAGTGCTGTGGTGTCGTCATACCTCACAGCAATCTCAAACTCTTGGGCTCAAGTGATCTTCCTGCCTCAGCCTCCTGAATAGCTGGGACTATAGGCACCCACCACAATGCCCAGCTAGTATTTTTATATTTATTAGAAATGGGCTCTTGCTTTTCCTCAAGCTGGTCTCAAACTCCTGAGCTCAAGTCATGCACCCACTCTACCTCCCAGAGTGCTGGGATTACAGGCGTGAGTCATGGTGCCCGGCTCCCGTATTCTGTTGGTTCCTTCTGTTCATCAGGTCTTTAGCCACCAGGTTGGGCTCTCACTCAACAGGAAGTAACGACACCAGACTGTTAATACGGGGAAGTGGGTGTCACTGGGCCCATCCTGGAGGCTGCCCACCACAGAAGCCTCAACAGATGGGATTATTTGATCTGAGAGCTCAGTGACGAGCTGAGCTTGTCCAGGCAGCTCTTCCAGGCAGACAGTTCTTTCAGACGGGGAGCCCAAAGGAAGCAGCACATCAATCCCGGGCTGCGGAGGGACACGAGAGCCGAGCAGAGTGTGACTCTGCTGACTCTGCCCAAGGCCCAGACTCGCCGTGCTCCCTCCATCTCATCAGGCACCTCCCTTCCCTGTCAGACCACTGAGGTTCAGGCCAAAGTCACACACTCAGGGTGGCCCTGACCCCGTCCCTGCTCCCAGTATATCATCAGGGAAATGCCTCAAGAAGGCCTCCCAGCAGACTTGCTGAACAGGAGAGTTTACCCTCTGCCGCCTGGGTCCTGTGTCTCCGGCTCCATCAGCACATGGTCTGGGGCAGGGCCTATGTTTCCCCCTTCCCTGATATTTCTGCCTCAGTTGGGGCTGTTGGTCAAGAAATCAGCTCACTCAGACTGGGTAATTTGAGGAGAATTAATAAAAGGGATAGCTTACACAATGCTTAGAGAAACTAATAAAGGACGATATAGTACCCAGGGCTAGCCATGGCAGGGAGCCATTACCCAACAAATCCCATGCCTGAAAGAACAGTGGGAATCATCAGCGTCCCAAACCAGAGAGAGAGGGACACAGGTGCCCATAGGCCACAGTGACCTGGCAGGGACAGAATGGGGAATAAATGCCTCAACTTCTTTCTCTTCCCAAGCTCCTACCTCCACCCACAGCTCCCATTGGCCAAACTCCACCAGGAGCCAGAGGGCAGGGAAGTCTGATGATGCGGAGAGTGTAAGTTGGCCTCAACAGGAGAAGGGTGGAGAATGTGTCTGGAGAAGCCCATGGAAGCTTCCAGTGGAAGCCAACAGAACACACAGCACAAGACCCAGAGCAGGTGCCCAGCTAAGGCTGCCTAAGCCCTGGAAGGCTTTGCTAATGACCAGGAAGCCTGCTGGGTTCTCTCATGCCTCCTCTCAGCCTTCTACCCAAATTCCCCCGACAAGACATCTGCCCTTCTGCAATCCTTTTCACCCAGATGGTTAACTGAGCTTCCTGCCTGTCTAAAAAGAGCGTATCTGAACCACTGACTTTCTGATGCAAATACCCCAGGAAAGCAAATCATATTTGTGCTGGGCCTGACCTTTTCCATGTTCATGGTGAGCTGACAGAGGAAGTAGCACCCTCACCCCCAGAGGACAGCAGGTGCCTCCATGAGTAGAGAGCTCTCTGGAAAGGGTGGGAACATTGGGTTCCACAATTGGCCCATTCTTCCATCTGGTCCCTCCGCAATGCTTGGAATTTATAAAGCCACTGTTGGAGTTCATGCAGAAGCTCTTACTTTTAATTAAGTGGCCTAGTTTCAGTAAATAGTGTGACAGGGACGAATCTATCAGTGGGGACTGATGTTATGAGCAAAAGAGCTGCCATACCCAGTGGAGAAGCAGTCCCCATATGGTGGCACTTGGAGGGAGCTGCCTTGGCAGGACGCTGTCATTTCAGTGAGCACAGACCAAACAGAAGCCTCCAGACACAGCTCTGGGAGGAACAGAGCCAAGATGGTCTGCTTCCAAGGAGAGTAGCTACAGACCCCACACTGCCTTGTGGATGCCTGAAACCAGAGCTTGCACAGTAGAAAGGGGTCTAGGGACATTTTTCCAGCTGCAGGGCATAGGTCCAAATGTGGGGCTGGTCCACAGTGCAACTTTTACCATAGTTCAATGAGAAATGAGGAAAGTGACAACAGAATTTGCTTTTTAGCCGCTAAAAATAATTGAATTTAAAGAGTTATTTCTAATTTTGTATGCTTATAAATAATGTCTTTTTAAAATGTCTTTTTTTCTTGGGATAGTAGATAGTTGAGTTTTTAATGAAACATATACGGTAGAACCTCTATAGTTGACCATCTACCTCCATTGACCACCTCCTTAAGTTCACCTAATTTTCATCAATTGAACATGCACCACATGTACGCATCAGTACAGGAGGCCTAGTTCCTATGTTGACCAGTTTGTAACAGTCCCTCAGATGGTCACCTTCCACTACTGTATTTAGTGTCATAACTGGAATTCTATCCCCCTTCACCATGCACGTACATTAAAAAATAGGATTGGCCCACAGAATCCCAAAGATATCCCACTCACATCTAGTAATGTGTCAAAATGCCCATATTCAGATGGGGAAGCTGAGATTCTGAGACTTAAAACAGGTCCAGGAAAGGTGCTGAAAACCCCACCATCCACAGTCTTTCTGATTATCTGCAGCCCTCACGTCACGGTGACTTTGCAGGGTTGGCAGGAAGAAAGACCATTGGGATGTGTCCTCTACCTGGATTGGCCCTGCCCAGCACTCTGGGTGCAGCATAACCAAAATGTCTTCCCCCAGGAAAGAAACAGGCTGTTTGCCTCTTGGCTCTCTTCTTCCTGGACTTCCCTAGGACTCAGATGGCATCCACATCTTCAGCTCACATTTTTAATGTCCATACTTCCCTGTCCAGGAAGATGGGCCAGAGATCTGAAGTCAGGCAGGCCTGGCTTGGCCATTCAACCAGCAGGAACTTGCCCTTAGCAAATTGCCTAACCTGTCTGAGTCTCCACTCTCTGATTTATTTGCTTTCCACCCTATCAAAGCTCCATGTGGGCAGAGACCATGTCAATATTATTTACAGCTGAATCTATAGCACCAAACGCAGGGTCTGCTTGTAGCTAGCATGCAAAAATATGCAAAAAATGAATCTTATTTCATAAAGGTCTCAAGGCTGCAGCCCCAGCCTTTAGACAATGGCTAATGGTATTTCCCTTATCGAATTCTAGGAAGGCTTTGCAAAATTATGTCCAGAGATAAACCATCAGATCTCTACCACTCAGACACCAAATACAGTGGCAGGAACAGTTTTAACCTGACCAGGGAACAAAATGTCCTGTGATGCAGTCCTGGAAAACATCAGCTGTGTAGCAGGATTCATGGAAATCCAGGGATGTCCGGGGCCTACAAGGCTCCCAGAGAGGCTCTCCCAGAAAATAAATTAAAGGGTATATACTGAGCACACCCTCCTTCTGCGCAGGTGTCTCTCCTACCAGAAGACACCTCCACTAAATTGGTATTTGTGTCACTTGGGGAGATTTTTAAATGCTGTATTTGAAACATGAATGTATAATGTCTCCCTGGAAATCTACACCTTCTTAGTGAAAGATACAAGTGCAGTCCAAGACAGACATGTTTAATTAGTGGGCAAACTTGACATTTCCAGTGTTTGGACTAGACAGAGGAAAAGCCATGAGCAAACCCAGATCTTTTCTCCATCCCCTCCCCCCAGCTTGCTGACAGAGAATAATTTATTGGGTTTAAAGAAAAATGAATGTCTTTACAATAACAGGAGAGAAAAGGCCAGAAGATCCGAGGGTGGTTATTAAATAATTGTCACCACTAAACATGCATCTCCCTCATCTCCTCCATGCCTGCCCTGCTTGATCAACACACATACACTTACGGTGGCATTTTTACCCACTCAGTCCCCTAGTGCCAACCCCCAGAGGCTTTTCTGTACCACCCTTTCCATCAGCCCCCACAGCTGAGATCTGCAATTCAAGTTTTTTGATATCTAAAGGATCTGAGTCCTCCTGTCTCCCTGAAGCCCACGATTGCCTGGAGTAACTTTCTAACTGGTCTCTACCCCTCTTGCCTCTTCCTGCGCAAGCCAGTCAACACATGTCTGCCAGAACCAGCTTGGCAGAGCCTGGCTCTGCCTCTATCCTTCCTTTTTACCAAAATAATCAACTCATCTAATACTGATTGAACACCTTTTGTGTGCCAGGTACCTGGAGTCAATGGTGAGTAAGGTGGAGCCCTAACCTTTAATCTGGCATCAAGTCAGACCCCAACATGCCCTTCTGGGTTTATTCCTTCCAACCCCTCCAGTCTTGCATCCTCGACACATCCACTGCCCATCAGTTCCCTGAGACTTTCTGTCCATCTCCACCCTGAGAAACTTCTATGCACAGTGTGTGCAGATGACTTTTCATCTATTTCTATTCATTGCTCACACGTTATCTACTGTAGAGGACTGGACACCATGCTTGCAAAGGATAGTTACTGGTTCTTATCACATTAAAAGGAAACGCTGAGAACAGGACAGTCTCCTGGCAAGCCTAGAGACGGTTCCTGACTTGGGGGCAATCCCCCAAGTAATTCAGTGTTCTGGAATGAGATAAGGTCGGTCACTCACTAGTAAGCATGTGTTAAACATTGATGCTTAGTAGTTCTTCATGAGGGTTGTGAGGAAAGAACATGTGAGGAGAGCACACAGCAATCCTAATGCAGGCAGCCCTCATATGTAATTACCTGAACTCTCCACACCTGTTTATGTCAATTACCTTAACTCTCCACACCTGTTGTGTATAACCTTAATAAATAGCCATTGCGGAGGGGGCTCAGGGCTACCCTGCAACTAAGGTTAGCCCGCCTCCCGCAAGCTTGTACTTCTAATGCGTGTCATGCCTGGTTCCTTCCTGTGGTGACCAAGACTAGGCCATAGGGGTCATGACATCTGGTAAGGTCAGCAGGATCCAGCAAGATACACCAGAACACTGGGGACATGGACCGAAGGGGACAGAGGACACTCGGAAGTAAGTGAAGCTTTTAGTAGACAGTGGGAAGGAAGTCTTAAAAGGAAACTCCACTCAGGGCAAGTGGGACCTTTGGCCAATCTAGAATCTATGGAGCTCCATTAGAAACAAGAGTCTGGAGTCAATTAGCAAAAAAGCAGCTTGAAAAGAGGAAAAACTCCGCTACCAAGGAACTGTGAAGGGCAGGCCCACTGAAGGACCACGAGTAACAGAGTCTCTAAGAGGAACTGTGAAGTGCGGGACCGTTAGTCCACGAGTAATAGTCTTTTGAGATCTGTGAAGGGTGGATTTGTTAGGACCGCAAGTAGCAAAACCTTTGGAATAGCAAGAGAAATCCTTGCTTGCAAAGATTGCAAGGAAAGCGTTATCTTTTGTTCGCCCCTTAAGTAAATATCAAAGGGAAAGTTCCTACAGTTAAAGAAATGGTAAACTCTCTCAGCTAAGATTTTCTCAGTTTATTTTCTGAGTTTAAAAAGAGACCTTTAACGGGGTGGTGCCTGTGGCTCAGTCGGTAGGACACCAGCTCTGTATACCAAGGGTGGTGAGTTCAAACTCCGCCCCGGCCAAACTGCAACAACAACAACAACAACAAAATAGCTGGGGGAGGGAGGGCAAGATGGCCGACAAGAAGCAGCTCCGAGAGAGGCTCCTGACCAAGGAGAAGGATAACATCCAGAAAATGCCCAATTGAGCTGAAGACTGGGAGCTCAGCCGAGAGAGAAGTGATAGCTGCAGATCACCTCTGCTGAGGCAAGCTGCAACTCCAAGAAAGCAAGCTTCAGGTACAAAATTCATCTGAAAGGAAAAGTATCCATCCCCTCCCCCAAGAAAGCTGTGGTCTTTTTAGCTTTCTGTTTCCTGTCTTTTTTTCTCTTCATCCACTCCTGCAGGCTTTCTACAAACAAACAGTGAACTGTGGACCTCTTGTCCCACACCATGGGAGAGTGCTGTGGGAAGTGGGGATTACTTCCCCGCTGTGACTCTGAACACACTCTCGCTAGGCTGAAAATTTGAACTAATATTTTCCCAACCATTCTGAACTTCCAGTACACCCTTCCCTCCTTACCTGACAAACCAGAAGCCTAACCCCTGCTGAGACTGTGGGAGGAGGTTCTCCAGCAGCACCTCCACTCTCTGTCTGCTAGACCAAGTGCCT
>CAUYRH010131005.1:0-19666 GCA_963574655.1 Perodicticus potto | reverse complement strand
AGCTAATTTATAGCTTTCATATGAAGGCTAAAACCCAATTATAGCACAAGAATACAGGGAAAAGGGAAAGGGAGGGGAGGGGATGGAGGAGGATGGGTGGAGGGAGGGCAATTAGTGGGATCACACCTACGGTGGGTGCATCTTAGAAGGGTACTGGTGAAACTTACTAAATGTAGAATATCAATGTCTTCATATAGTGATTAAGAAAATGCCATGAAGGCTATGTTTAACAATTCAACCAAAATATTTCAGATTGTATGTGAAGTCAGCACATTGTGCCCCATGATTGCACTAATGTACATTTGTGATGTATTAAAATTATAAAAAAAAAAGAAACTGACCGATGCAAACTTAGGAAGAATGTTGTTGCGTTAAAGAGGAATTTTACATCTAATCTGATCTGGGTGAACCAGTTGTCCTTGAGGACGGAAGGCAGGTTTTTAGGAGCTGAGTATGACAAAGGTAGTGGTGCTTGTGGATGGTGACCAATTAAGAGGTTGTTCCTGGAGTCTGGGCCCCAACGGACTTACATGAAGTTGGGAATGGAAAAAGTAATGGGAACAAGGTAAATTTTAAACTAGTCTTATGATACTTTACTCAAACTCAAATTTTATTAGCCTGTCAGTGTGACTAGGATATTAACAAAATCCTGTTTTACAGATTTGTAGGTATTGGTGCTTTTGATTGAGTTGAATAATAGTAATGAAATGAGATGATTCAGTAATGTTATTATAATGAACAATGAAATTAACCATTATTAAAGGAAAGAAAGGCAAATATAGTGTGTATTTATTATAGTATGGGAAAGTTCCCTTTTAAATTCTCAGTGCAATAGGCCTTTAAATCATGAAACTGTTCATTTGGAGAATTTCCTTTGCTATTGGTAGCTCAATGTCTACTATTGTTAATTTACTATCTTATTACATTTATAATATTAATATACTAGTATTGGGAAATAATGCCCTATTCATTTTATAGTGGCATTTTTCCTGATTGATCTAGTTTATTAAAATATTGCTGAGATACAAAAGCTGTTATCATAGTTCTTACTATGATATTGTTACTCTTGAATGAAGAATGTGAAATACAGAGCTTTGTGGAAAAATATACTATTCTGGAAAACCACTCAGTCCTTTTAAAGTCCCAAAAGATTAAACAATTTGGAATTTGAAAAAAGATTATGTTGAAAGATAAAGGTATATAAGCTCACTTAATTATTAATGGTACAAATGAACCTGTAAAGAATTAAAAGCAGCTTTGTTAATGGCAGAAGACACATGCAGTTAATAAGGACATTACTTCTCATTTGGGGTTAGATTGGCCTCTCAGTTATTAATATCTGTTTAAACTACAAATAGAAAGAACTCCATTTTTACCAGACTTCTTGTCACAAGACCAGGTCTCTAAAGAGAAATATCGTTGATGGAAAACCAGGAAGACTAAATAGATGTATTTGGTCTCACAGGCAGTCCATTAATTTGCTCAAATTAAATATTATCTTTAAATATTGAAAGGTTAAATGTACACTGATAATGGATTTAGACAGCTATTAAGCTGTAATTGCTTTCTAATGCAGTTACTAAAAGACATTTGATGTAACATACTGAGGAGGAAGGATTAGAGACTTCTCTACCTCGGTTTTAACTGAGAGTTTTATAGCTTTAATTCTGGCAGTTGTAGGAATTGGATAACAACAATTTTTATGAGAACGCACACAATATACATAAAATATTCAGTGGGCAAGTTGTTGAGGGAGTGTGTTATGTACAGCGTGCTTATGTTTGTAGTTTTTGCAAATCTCTAACAACAATGCTATCAAATCAACCCTGGACCCCAAATATTTTTCTATTAGCTAAAAGCAAATTGCTGAAACTGTTACCCATTTACAATTTGTATCCACCTACGCTGAATTATTGTGTTTTGTGCCCTGGATACATGGATATACCAGTGACCAAATTAATTTGCAGACTTCTTGGTCTGTTGGAGAGTTGTATCTAGCTCCGGTAGTTAAACTGATGGCTTTCTCTGGCTGGGTAGGCAGCTTTCTTTCTACCATTTCACATTGTGTGCATCTGTAGGATAAGATTTTTCATGTTTTCGCAGGTTGTGTTTTAGGAGTTGAGTTTCTAGATTTAACAAATTATTGTTGACCCAAGAACATGTGTTGATTGATTTAGTCAGTCACTTGCCTGCAAGGTTCAGTGGAGGGACACCAGTATTGGGGAAAGGAAATATAAAGGGAAGCTGGGTTCTTCAAATCAGCTTCTCTTTGTGAATTATTTAAACATAATTGAAGTATGAGTATGCGTCAGGCAAAAAATTACCTGCAGTTAAACTATCAAGCCAAAGTATTTTTGAATTGAATAAAAAAAGAGAACTACCCTGCTGTTAATCCCCCTTTCTCGTTAGATTTTTCGTGTTAATAGGCAGCTTCTACTATTCATTGGCTAATTTTTTTTATATTAGCCAATCTGTTTTGGTGTAGTTTCCTTTTTTTTGTTCAACTGTGAAATTACAGGATTCATATGGGTTTTATAAATCTTTATTGAAAAATACATATGTCTGAAGATCTGTTTGGGGCCTGAGAACGATGTTGAAACTTTAGGCAGTGCCAGGGCCACTGCTTGGCAGCCCTGGAGTGGCTCCTGCACCTTGCACATGGCTGCTCTGCCTACCTGCTTCTCAGCAGAATGTGGCAAGGTCCATGCTTTCTGTCAAACTTTCAGGCTATTTTCACAAATATATATTTAATAATTTTAAATCCTCACATAAATGTAAGGCTGAATATAACAAATATAATAAGAACTTCAAGTGGATTATGGAGAAAGACTACCACTTCTACTGATTCTGCCCTGGGAATAATATAGAGGGAAGTTAGAATTCAATGTGTTACCTTTTATTAATCAAGCTGGTGTTTACTCCTTAATTTTTTTCCAGCTTTCTCAAATAGATTTCTGCTTTTTCCCTCCCAACCTTATTGTACACTAAAACTAAAATAAGAAACACATTTCTAAATTTTACTGAGTGGTTCAGCACAGAATGGAAAAGCATATTCACAAGAGTGTAATGCACTACATCTAAGATTTATAATCCTTTAAAGTGGAATTAGGGTTCTTTTGTCTCTATTTACTATGTTGACCTTGGGTGTTCTTTTGTTCTATAAACTTTTTTAAAAAATTCAGAGCCAATTTATATTTTTCTTTTGTGTTTAATTTTACAACTATTCACCAGCTACTTAGAATTTTTCTTTATGTGTTTTCAAAAAAGTTATTTACTAATGGATATGATTTTAATGTTTTGGGATACGAATGGATGTTTGGGCTTGGCGCCTGTGGCTGAAGCTGCTAAGGTGCCAGCCACATACACCTGAGCTGGTGGGTTCAAATCCAGCCTGGGCCCACCAAATAACAATGACGGCTGCAACCAAAAAATAGCTGGGTGCTGTGGTGAGCGCCTGTGGTCCCAGCTACTTGGGAGGTGGAGGCAGGAGACTTGCTTGAGCCCAGGAGTTGGGAGTTGCTGTGAGCTGTGATGCCACAGCACACTACCCAGGGCGACAGCTTGAGGCTCTGTCTCAAAAAAAAAAAAAAAAAAGAATGGATGTTTGTTTCATTGTTCTTTTTTCTTTAGACCATTATTTCTGTCACCTCTTTATTTTTCTTAAAATAATTGAAAAAAATTGGATTCTGTTGGATTGGGCTTGATATTATTTAGGGTTACTAAATCCTAGGGTTCTGTAAGTCTTACTTTGAGACTTGCTTAGAGTGGCCATGGCTTCACTGCACCAAAACCCTTAAATGTTATGATATCCACTACTCATTTTTGCTATTTACTGATCCATTACATCTAAGATAGACTGTAGAGCTTTGTAAACTTCTTCACCCAAATGAAAGACAGAAAGTAAATACGTAAACATAAGGAGTTTGAGGACTTGCCTGAAAGTTCCCACCCAAGGTTTGAAATTTACGTGCATGCTGGAACAAAAAATATGCATGAAATTGAAGCTCAGGATGACGCATGATGTTTGGTGTTTATTCTGTGTCACTGTGTGTTCTGGGGCTCTGCTTCTGTAACCCACATGGAAATCCCAGTTTTAAAGCAACGCTCTTGGGTCTTGAAGGGTATATTTGCAGAGGTTACACCATCATTTATTTCATGTTGCCTTGTCTTTCCAGATAAGTACTCTGAAAGTCTTGATCTTAAGGATCTATTGGAAGCAAACATTGTTACCTGAATGAAGTCTAGTGAACAAAATGACCCAAAGGGACATTAAGTGACTGTTCTGCATGATGTTATTTTCTTAAAAATTATCTGAGTGTTTTGGTTGATTGCAAACGTGGAATTTTGCTGTTGGCTCCAAGTCACTCACGTAACAGTGATCCTTTTGGGAGGGTGAGCTCCTGTTGAGTTCCTGGATCGGGGAGCTGTGTACCTGACATGGGATCTGACAGTTGTGGGTTTTTCCCCTTTTGCGGTTTGTGTTCTTAGCAGGACAGACAATGAATACCAATAGGAGCAGTGAGAACACCCTGGAAGTTCTGTGTGCTCCCCTTTAGGTGTGCTGTGATTGCTTCTCTTGCTGTGCCATTCATTTCTGATTTAAATATCTAATGACTCTCATCAAACAACATTTAAACTTTCTATGAGATCCTGTAAATGTTCCTTTAGATCATATTATGAGTAACAATGGATGAAACGAGCTTTAATGGGGAGTCTGCAGTTCAGTCTGGGGTTCTGCAGCTGTTTGCAGTGGCGGAACACGTCAGTTGAACTGCAGCCACTTGTTCGGTGGCATTCTGCCCATTAAAAGATGTATAAAAACAGTGTTACGTGTACAGTATGTTTCATTTGCAGTGTTTGCAGGGGCATCATGGGCATGTTTCATGGCCTGTCCTTTTCTCTTCTTGGTGATTAAAAAGGAAAAAAAAAACCTCACTACTTCAAGGTAGTGTTGGTAGCATGAATGAAATTACTCAAAAATACCTCTTTAGCATTAGAAAAACTGGTCACAAGCCAGCCATTAATTTATTTTAAAGCTGGCGAATCGTGAGTCTGACAAAGAAGTGTAGTAACTAATCTTTTAAGGTGGGCATAACGTCCTTCCCATGACGTTGATGTCAGAATTAAACCTAAATTGTTTAGAATATATTAGGGACCCTAATTTTATTCATAAGCTGTGTTAAACAAGCAGAAATTAATTGAGTGCAGTTTTAACCATCGTTCTGAATGTGAACTTTGGAGTAAGGCAGTGTGTAAGGAATAAAAAGATGGACATAAAACAGTGGCTGACCTCATGAAGCTTATAATGTCGTTGGAGACCTGGGTATACATAAATAGCAATGCTGGATGGAATCGGATAGATATTCACAATAAAAAAGCTAAGGGGAGGTTTGCTTTCCATTCAGAGAACCCACAGTAAGTTATTGTCGAAGTAAAGTGTGTCAGAGAATTACCTGTGAATTTCAATTGTTTGTCTGCCACCGTGGACTTCCTGAGAGCTGACTGAGCAGGCTGATTGTCATTTGATGTTGTTTGGTCTAACACTGTAGGGCTTAATTCAGCACAGGATATAGTTTTTCCTATTTTATCAGAAAGTACAGAAGCCAGGCATATTTTTTTTTTTTCTTTTCCTGTCCTCTTTCTTTAAAATCGTATTTCATTCACCTTATTTTTCCCCTGGCTTTCGAGGAGGATGATATATTCTGAAGCATATTTTAAGTAAGTTGAGGAAAGGAACTGCCAAGTTTGGGGCACAGGAATACTCCATATGCAGGAAAAACAAGGGGGATACATGGACCTCAGAAGGAAAGAGCAATGAAGAGTCTCAAGGAACATCGGAAGTGTCTCATGGAGATGGAAATAGGAGAGCTGTGACTATGGTTGGTACAGTTTGGAGGTTGGGTCCTGGTTTGAGGCTCCGTTTTCCAAGTCAGATTGTACAGTGGGAATCTTGGCTATGCCATTCGTTGACAGTGTAACCTCGAAAACGTTTATCTACTTCTGTTGAGTTTCAGTTTGCTCATCTGTAAAATGGCAAGAGTAATGATGAGGAATAAATAAATGCACAAATTAATCCATAGAAAGCCCCGACTGCAGTAATGCATATAGAAGGCTTCCCAAAGGCTCCGCGCCCATAGCACAGTGGTTACGGTGCCAGCCACATACACCAAGGCTCGTGGGTTCGAACCCAGCTCTGCCCAGCTAAACAATGACAACTGCAACAAAAAAAAGTGGGACGTTGTGGCGGGCACCCGTAGTCCCAGCTACTTGGGAGGCTGAGGCGAGAGAATTGCTTGAGCCAAGAGTTGGAGGTTGCCGTGAGCTGTGACACCACGGCACTCTACCCAGGGCAACATAGTGAGACTCTTGTCTCAATAAAAAAAAAAAAAAGAAGAAGAAAGCTTCCTAAGTGTTAGCTATGAGTGATTGTATGAGTCCCATCACGGAGCAGGAGAATGATTTTCGAGGTGTTTGGAGAGTGATATGTGAAGACGGTGGTTTTGGCTTTGGCATTTTGGTCCCACAGAAGTAGGGAGGGAATGGACATCTCATTCAGAAACACAGGACACTAAACTTTAAACAAAAGGTTTTTGGGCATAAGCATCATGATTTTGATACAGGTATTTTAGATGGTTGGGCATAACAGATACCTGATGTCATCCATTTTTATCGGCATCAATGAAAAGGGCTACATAAAGATTTAAGAGGAGGGGGACATTCTTTTCTCCACAGCTGGTCATGCGCCCAGTGTAGTTGGCAGGAAAGTGAGTTGTTTGGAACGTGTCCCTAAAATTCTGTAATTTAATTTTCATTATTTATATAACACAGTCAGTATACGTGGTGCTTTACTACACCAAATTTCTGGCCTGTGTAATTTTACCAAAGGAGAGGCTGTAACTGAAATATTTGCACCTACTAAGTTAACTGCCGCTTGGTAACTCACTAGCCGTGGGTCACACCATCCTAATCAACAGGAAGGAATGGAGGAACATGCTGGTGGAGGTGAAATAAGGGCTCTGGAGTGAGAATAAATAGTTGTGAGGTGGTAAATGGATCCACATTATGCTAAATATAAAATCAGTGTCTTTGAAGGGTCCAGAAACGTTAAGTTTGTAAATATTGACGTTAGATAAAGTAGCACCCAGTTTGCATGCTCCTGTGTGAAAGAAAAACCATGGCAGTAATTATTGAAATAGTTTTCCTCTCACGTCATTTAACTTTACATTGTTTTGTCCACTTCTAGAAAGACAAATCAGAAAAGAGTGATTCTCCTGATGTGCGTCTAAGGGAAGAAAGAGTCAGATTTTTGGAAAACTTTAGGTATCTAAGTTGGAGGGTTTGTACATCCCTAAGCACTACAAAAAGTTAAAGTTCCTATATCAGCGGCCCCTTAGTGAATGGTATTACTTCAGGAATCCAGGAGATGTATCCACAGTTAAGTATTGATCATGATAGAAAAGCATGTCAGGTTTGGCGCCCGTAGCTCAGCAGCTGGCCACATACACTGGGACTGGTTGGTTCGAACCCAGCCAGGGCCTGCTAAACAACAATGACAACTGCAACAAAAAAATAGCCGGGCATTGTGGCGGGCACTTGTAGTCCCAGCTACTTGGGAGGCTGCGGCAAGAGAATCACTTAAGCCCAAGAGTTTGAGGTTGCTGTGAGCTGTGACGCCACAGCACTCTATTGAGGGCGACATAGTGAGACTCTGTCTCAAAAAAAAAAAAGAAAGAAAAGCACGACTTTTAGTAGACTAGATTATAATCTGGTTATAGCTCTTTGTTTTCAAGAGAGTTATCTGGGCTAGGAGAAAGCTAATACAGCCGTGATATAGCTGTGTACCGCCTAGTGGCTTTTGTCAAGGGTAGGCTGCTTGAATGACAGTGGTGCCATAAGGGCATAATGGAGCGGAAAAGTTCCTACCTAGGCTTCTTATTCTTTAGAGTGTAGTCTAACTTACAAAACAGAAGGTAACTGTAAAGTGTAAAATAGCCTCAGACACATCCTTCAGGAGGGATTCTAGAAGAAGGCGTTGTTATCGTAGGAAACGGCAGCTCCATGTGGGTTATTGCCCTGTAAAGACCTTCCAGTGGGCAAGATGTGGAGATGGAAGCCAGTGACATTGGTGAACCTGACCCTGTGAAAGGCCCAGGCTAACGTGTGTGTTTCTGTTATAGTTTTCAACAAAAATATGTAAAAGTAGAAATATAAAAAATAAAAATATTAAAAATTGGCTCAGTGCCTATAGCTCAGCGGCTAGGGCTCCAGCCATACACACTGGAGCTGGTGGATTTGAACCCAGCCCGGGCCTGCCAAACAACAATGACAACTCAAACGAAAAAATAGCCGGGCGTTGTGACATGCGCCTATAGTCTCAGCTACTTGGGAGGCTCAGGCAGGAGAATCGCTTTGGCCCAGGAGTTTGAGGTTGCTGTGAGCTGTGACGCTGCGACATTCTACCGAAGGCGACATAGGGAGACTGTGCCTCAAAAAAATAAGAAGCTTATAGAATACGGATATAAAGCAAGAGATTATCTTCTTATAGCTGTGCAGTGTTTATTTTAAGCTAAGTGTTATTACCAAAGAGTCAAAAAATTAAAACATAAGTTTCTAAGGTAAAATGTTATAGTAAGCGAAGGTTAATTTATTATTGAAGAAAGAAAATATTTTAATGCATTTAGTGTAGCCCGAATGTGCAGTGTGCAGTTTATAATGTCTAATGTGATACATGGTAACATCCTAGGACTTCACATTCACTGACCCACCCAGGGCCACACCAGTCCTGCGGGGTCCACTCTTGATAAATGCCCATTACAGGCATGCCGATCTTTTTTTTCTTCCATACTGTATTTTCATTTTATCTCTTCTATGTTCGGGAATGTTAAGGCACACAGATACCACTGTGTTACAGTTGCCCATGGAATTCAGTACGTGACATGCTATACAGGTGCGTCGCCTAAGCAACAGGCCGTAGCATAGAGCCCAGGGTATGCAGTGGGCTGCACCATCTCGGTGTGTGTAAGTGCTCTCTCTGACCAGCACACATCAGAATCACTTAATGCATTTCTTGGAACATATCCCTCTCCTGAAGCAAAGCATGACTGTAAGCTTACTGCAAGGGGCACAAGGTAGTTCCGTGATTGGTTACGGTGCATCTTAGTAGGGTACTGGTGAAACTTATTAAATGTAGAGTATCAGCGTCTTTGTATAGTGATTAAGAAAATGCTATGAGGGCTATCTCTCACAGTACGATCAAAATGTTTCTGATTGTATATGAAGCACATTCTGCCCTATGATTGCACCAATGTACACAATTATGATTTAAGAAAATTATTAAAAAAAAAAAAAAGAATTGAGCGGCAAGGAGAACTCAGAAGCAGTGACTTCAAAATCCATTATTCTACGAAGTTCCCAGATGTTTTTAAATGGCAGATAGTAGCAAGATTTTGAAGAAAAGATGAGATCTGAACCTTTCCATAAGTTGCTTTAGGGAAATTACACAGCACGTAGAAAAGTTTCCAAGTAGAGGAAATAGCTAAGAACAAAAAGGGGAGTGTGAGTTTCCCACCCAGACTGCTTGTCCAATGTCTCCACAATAGATTCTTTCAGCAAAGTCTACTAATTAATCAGTAATTGACTCTAAAAAGTATAAGAAATTACGAAGTGAAAAACCTGATCATAGAGTGCTGGGCTGAAATTCCATTTCCCCAACTCAGAATACACTATTATTTTATTCTCTCGGGCTCGTAAGCTGTTGCTGCTATTCAATCTGTCATAAGCATTTATTGAATGACTTCTGTGTAGCAGAAATAGATGTAGATATTAGGAGCATAATATGAATAAAAACATAAACACTTATGATTAGTCCCTAATAAAATAAATAATATTTATTGAGTATTCCTTTTGTGCTAATCATTGTATTAAGCACTTTCTTTATCATGTATCATTAATTCTCCATGAAAAGTCGAGACTTAGAGAGATGAAGAAACTTTCCCAAAGACTCCTCATTTGATAGTCATGGATCAAGAGATCTCATACTAGAACCTTGTATGTGTGTGTGTGGTGTACATATATGATACACACACACACACATACACACATGTATTTTGTTTAATCACTAAGATATACCAGTTCCCTTGCCTGGCAAGAGATTGAACAATGCAGCGGTGTGTGGAGTAGGAGGGAACAGAGATGTGGGGGAAATTCAAAAGGGAAAGGTCAGAATTTATAGGAAAGAGTTTAGGAGGAAAATACTAAGTGGATAGAGTTATCATAATTTTCCAGGTTCTCTGGTTCAAGATGGCAGATTGAGCCCACGCTGAACTTTCTTCTTCCATTGCAAACATAGAAGAGATCAAATACAAAAAGATAATATTAAATACATCTCCAGGTTCAAAAACAAGGAAGGGAACTCTTCTCAACCAGAAACAGAAGACCAGAATAACAGTAGCAAGATTTTGGAGAAAAGATGAGATCTGAACCTCTCCCCTCTAGTTGTAACCAACACTAGACAAAGCCATCGAAGTGGGTTCCTCAAAGCCTTTGTGAGGATCAGGCTCAAACTAATCTCATTCACAGTATGGTCTGGATCCTGGTTGCCTGGATGAATTCAGGAGCTATCTACCTAAGATGGGAAGGAAATTAGTTCATCATTTCTTTGAATATAGAATTTTATTACCCACTAGTATATTAATCAAGAGTGAACATGACAGGAAGGACATTTTCAGACATAAAGAACTCTAAAAGTATATTTACTACAGATCCTCACTGGAAGAATGACCAAAGAGTGTGTTTCAGCAAGAAGAAAAATGTAGCCTGGAGGCAAGCAATGGGGTTACAAGAAGCAATAGTAAACAATGACAATTAAACACTCTGCAGAAAATGTTGGTAAATTTTTTTTAATTGAATCATAGCTGTGTACATTAATGCAATCATGGGGTACAATGTGCTGATTCCATACACAATCTGAAATATTTTCATCAAACTGGTTAACATAGCCTTCATGGCATTTTCTTAGTTACTGTGTTAAGACCTTTATATTCTGGATTCAGTAAGTTTCACCTGTACCCTTCTAAGATGTACTGCAGGGCTCATGATAAAGAATAAGTGAGGCAGCTTTCACTCAGGGGAGGCTGAGGCAGATGAATTGCTTGAACTAAGTAGTTTGAGACCAGACTGAGCAAGAGTGAGCTCTTGTGTCTACTAAAAATAGAAAAATCAGGTGGGTGTTGTGGTGGGTGCCTGTAGTCTCTGCTTTTTGGGAAGCTGAGGCAAGAGAATTGCTTGAGCCTGGGAGTTTGAGGTTGCTGTGAACTATGATGCCATGGCATTCTACTGAGGGCAAAAAAGTGAGGCTCTGTTTCTAAATAATAAATAAAAAAAAAAAGAATAAATGATAGAAACTGACATAGATTTGGGGGAGGTGTGGAATGGATATTGGGTCATGGAATTCCGAAATTAAGAACAATTTAGTATCAGCTGTTGTGATTTGGGCAGGGAGCCGCTATTGGAATCCAACAAGACAATTCTTGTTTCCTTAAGGCTTGGGGTTGCTTGAAGTTCTGAATCAAGCAGGGGCAGCCTGTGGAGAAAAGTCGGACAAGTGTGTGTTTGTGTGTGTATGTGTTTACTTGTCTACATCCTAAACATTGATATTTCTAGGTTCACACACTTTGATTTAATGTGAAGGCCAAGGCAATTGTACCAAGTGCATGAATTAAAAGAGGAGGGAAAAAACATACATTTTCTGTATATACTGTTTATGTCTCTTAGATCCGCGATAAATGTTTCAGTTTGGGGATTCCTAACTGTTTTGTCATAAATATCTATATATTTTTTGCTGGCTCCCCAAATCATATAGGGCAACACACAGTGAGCCTTCAAACTCCTTAATTGAAATTAAAATAGTCAAGATTTTAAGAGCAATTTGCAACTTGCTAATAAGGGGACAAATAGCCAAGTATTTAATGTTTGTAAGCGTGGCATTTTAAAAGGTCATAAGTAGAATTGGCCTATAAAATGAAGCAAAACATGGCCATGTTTCCCTTAAAATATATTAGTCTATTTTAGGTTTCATGACAGTGTTTATACTGAATCTGTCCAGATAAAAGGTGACCTCCACTATGAGGTGAAGCCTCATTTTCCCAAGAAGAATATCCAAAATATGTTCCATGAGTAACTTCAATATAAAAGCTTTTTGGAACAGAGATGAACCAGGTAAATGTTTCCTTATGGAAATTAATTTATTTGTTTACTCACATTTAAAATTACATATATGCAGTGTTGATTTCAAACCACTGTTTTTTCACCCTCACAGTTGGTGACACTATTTTATCCCAACTTTCCCCAAGAGCTTTGACATCAAGGTCCCTCTTCTTCTGAACTGCTTTTTGAGTCTCACACAGAAGCATCAGAGAAGAGCTGACAGTGTTTCTCCCATTGAAATTATCTGAGCTTTGGAATTCACTACGCCAATGCTGGAAATTTTAGCGTAAGTTCCTATACCCAAATTCTTAGCATCAAATACCTCTTTCTCTTTTGATTTATTCTGCAGGTCATGGACTGCCCTCTTAGTGTCTGATTTTTAAAACTTATTTTTAAAGGTCCTTTTACAATGACACCCACGCTTGAAGTTCAAGGCCTTACCCCAAGCAACTGGATACGCAATTGGGCAGACCCCAGTGATTGGGTCTTTCCTAAGTTTCTTTGTAGCATTTTCTCATCTATTTCACTAGGTCATTTCTATAAGTGCCCCCGAATTAGCACTGACTGAGGTTGTTTAAGGCAAGTTATGCTTTTCTCAAATAGAATTTATTTTTCCAAAAAAAAAGAAAGAAATTTATTTTTCAAGTAAAATAATTGCAAGAGCACTTAGTACTAGTATTATAAGAGGGTTTGTGAGAACTCCACTTGAAGACCACTAGTTCCTTTTGGAGGGTAATTTTGGTAAAAACTCAACTTGCATTAGAAAAAATTCAATATTTCATGAAATATTTTGAATATTATTATTTAAAATCCTTCCGTTATTAACCGAAAAGTCTAAACATTAGAAAAATGAGAAAAAATGAATACATTCTCATTGCAAAAATCATGATGTAAGTACTTGAGATTCTCTTGAACCCTTCTCTACTTCTTGTTTTCAGAGGGTGGGTTGGACATACTGTAGACATCAGAATCTCAGTCTCCCCAAATTCCTGCAGAAATGACTCAAAAAGATGTGAAACAAGAAACCTAGATCAGAGCTATCTATGGCTAGTTAATGTCCCTAGTGTAGGCTAGTTAGTATTTTTTCCACATTCAGCACAGATGGGCTGGGCCCATCCGCTGAGCTCCTCCATGTCTGTCGCTCAGCCAGCCAGGCCCTGGGGAGATGCATTTCAATCCCATCACTGCCACTAGGTAGCAGGTGCCCACTGCAGCGCACACTCTGGCTACGACATACACAGATGGCTTTGTTGGGAGGACAGCACTTCTAATGAGGGCAGCTGTAGCCAGTGAACCATGGAGACCCTGCTGGGGTAACTCACGGCAGCTTCAGCAAAGGGAATAGGAGGCAGGCTGGAAGCTGTGACCATCTCCTGGGCTCGTACTCTTTCTGCTGGGAAACACAGACCCACTTCCTCAAGGAAAAACAGAGATAACCCCAGAGACTAAGAAGGCTGAGTTGTTTATTCCAGCGCATTAGAGCTGACGCTTTTTACCAAAATAGATTTAGAGCAAGAAATAGGAGAAAGAAAGAATGTTTTTCTAATTCTCAACCAAATACATTAAAGTAGAGCCAAGAGTCCTCAAAAGGAAATGCTTTGATACTGGTAACGATCGCATGAAGAGTAGAAACAGGATTATTAAATTCAAAACCACTGCACCAGAAGAATGGCAGATTATGTAGAAAATCAAATTAATGAAGGAAAAAGTAAATTGGATTAATTTTTCCAGAACTCAGAGGAAATGACAAGGGGGAAAAATCATATAAGAAAAGAGGAAATAGAAGATGGGTCAGGGATCTCTAGTATTGGAATAATTCATCCCACGTTTGGAACTGTAATGCAATTCCAATCAAAAATCCCAAAGGATATGTTTTAACTGGATAAAATTACTCCACAGTTCTTCTGAAAGAATAAATAAATAAGGAAGATTAAAAAGATGGCCGTTAAAAGTAATTGTAATGAAAGAAAACTGGTAAGTATCAGAACACTTATGCAGATATAATAATTAAAATAAAAAGGTTAGGGTAAGAAGAAAAAATAGATTTGATGAAACAAGATACAAACTCCAGAAGTGGGCCCTTGTGTCAGTACACGATAAAGGCGGCATTTAAAATCAAAGAGGAAAGGATGGATCATTTCACAAACTACATAGGTAGAACTGCTTAACGATTCAAAGATATTTCATAACAAACACCAGAATAAATCCATGCCTGTAAAAACATAACTCAAGACGTAACTCAAGACATAACTCAAATCATGGCCTGTAAAAACATAACTCAAGACAATTTGGAAAACATTGATCTCAGGATGGAGAACACCTTTCTGGCAACAGAGCGAAGGAAGAGATTGTGAAATAATTAAAAATAATAATAAAACTATAAACATTCTAAATTTAAAAAAATTAGAGATATGATTAAAGTATTCAGATTAATATGAAGGTACAAATGATTAGGTTACATTGTTTGTGTTTCTAAGATAAAGTTCAAGTTGTAGCTGGGCCGTTCATCCAGAGGGTGTGCTGTATACCCTTATACTGTGTCTGTTAGGTAAGAGTTTACCAATCTCCTTCCCTGCTCTCCTTCCCCCTTTCCCTCCTCTTCACTCCCTTCCATTTGAATGTACTTGTGTTTTTCTCTCTTGTGGGTGTGTAGTCATTTTTCTATTGGCTTTATATTAGTATTGGGTACATTGAATACTTGCTTTTCCATTCTTGTAATACTTTGCTATGAAGAATGTGCTTTAACTCCATCCAGGTAAATACAAAAGATATAAAGTCTCCATCTTTTTTGTGGCTGAATAGTATTCCATGGCATACATATACCACTGTTTATTAATCCATTCACAAGGACATTTGCACTAGAATGTTTATGGAAGCTCAGGTCATAATTGCCAAGACATGGAAGCAACCCAAGTGCCCATCAACCCATGAATAGATTTCAATGACATCTTAAATATCATAGGTTAAATATTTTAGGACATGGGCTAATAATATGCACAAAATATTGGATAATAGATAATAGGAATAGATAAATGTGCCAGAGAAGGACAGGTAATTAACAGATGGAGTTGTAAAATACCAGAAAGATGCTCCTTCTCAGAGGAAGGAGAATGACTAATAGCCTCATGTTTCCAGTGAGGAATTAAGGAAGGGAAGCTTGGACACCGGGAACTTAGGGAAGTATTATTCCTCTTCTCTATAGAGTCTGCTTAAAAGAAGTTACTTAAAAACATTTTCTAGCCATTCAAGGGATAAATAGCATTTTAAAAATTTGAATGAGGATGTGAAAGTACTGGCGATAAAAATAATTTCAATATAACTAGTAATACTAACTTAAAATAACCATAAGAGCCACAAAACCTCCAAAGCAGAGTTTCTCGATCCCAACATGATTGGCATTTGGGGTACATAATTCTCTAGTGTAGACTCTGTCCTGTGTGTGGTCGAATGTTGACCAACATCCCTGCCTCTCTATCCATTAGTTACCAGGAGCAGTCCTCCTCCTCCGGCAGTGAAAATTGTAACTATCTCTAGACACGTCCATGTGTAGCTTGGGGGCCAACATCACTCTGCTGCCCTGTAGTGACAGCCATTGCTCTCAAGTTCAGCTGTTGATGTGGACGATGAGGTGGAGGTGGAAAGCCACATCTGAGATCTCCATTTCCATCAGTTAAAAGTGGGTATTAGACAAATGGAGAGGCAGAAACAATGTGATGAAGTTGAGTGTCTCATTTAGGGATGATTTAATAAATGCTGTAAATATTATTTGGTAGTTGACATTTCATAATCGTAGAAAAATGACTTCAAATATGCTCAAATTTTCATGGCAACCCACGAGAAGAACAAAAAGATGGATTATAGTTTTCAACACAGCAGAGGAAGGAAAAGAGCAACAAAAAATATAACCCATAAAAAAAAAAGAGAAAAGGGAAGCTCTTCTTTAAGTTGTAAAAACAAACAGATTCATTTAGTTAATAAGTAAACATGCCTTAAAGTGTCTTTTTTTTTTTTAAAAGTACTTTTAGTGTAGGTCAACACTCCAAATCCGATTATATGCTATTTAAAAAAAAAAAATTACCTAAAAAATAACTGACACAAAAGGCAAAAAAAGAAAAAAAAAAAAAAGTTAGCAAAGACATATCAGCATATCAGGCCGTTGTAATAATAAGAGAGCAAAGGTGGCAGTGTTAACATTGGACAAAGTAGATGAGAAGGCAAAAAGCACCGAATGATGTGATTTTGTACTGATAAGACAGCCGTCACAATGGGGATGGAACAGGGCCGACTCTGCACCGAACGGTATCAGGTCAAAGCACAAAATCTGCTCTTGTCCTGTGAGGGCCGGCTCCAGGGAGGGCTGGTCCTGCAGAGAGGCACAGGGAAGCCTGGAGCCCCCTCTGAGGCTGGAGGCCACAGCCGGATCATCCCACCCTGCTGCCGACATGGCCTACCCATTCTGGATCCGCCCATGAGACTTCCATTCCAGGTCCCCAGATGGCACATGAGTGTCACAAAGCTCGGTCTGCCTGGGCAACTCAATCACAGACCCTGGGGCTTGCCCACACCATGCCCTGTTGGGGCCCACCCTCTTCCTGAGGCTCAGTGGAGTCTCCAAACCACTTCCCCAAATCCCACTTGTCTCTGTGAAGTTCAAGCTCCCTGCCATGACCCACAGGCCCATCATGACCTGAACTCTATGTTTCTGCCTGGCGCCCCACCCCTGACTTGCTCTGCTTCCCTTCCATCTTGTCACTGTGGCCTCTTCACTATTTCTCTAATGTAAGCAGCTCCTTTTTTGACTTTGAACTTGGCTATCCCCACTGTTTACTAAATGTCAGCTTTTTCTTTTTTTTATATATACAAAGCCTCAAGCTGTTGCCGTAGCTTCACAGCTTACAGCAACCTCCAACTCCTGGGCTTAATGGATTCTCTTGTCTCAGCCTCCCAAGTAGCTGGGACTACAGCCACCCACCACAACGCCTGGCTATTTTTTTGGCTATTGTTATCATTGTTGTTTGGCAGGCCCAGGCCCAGGCTGGATTCGAATCCTCCAGATCTCATGTATGTGGCTGGCACCTTAGCTGCTTGAGCTACAGTCACTGAGCCTGCAATGTCAACTTTTTACATTAATATATCCTACTCATTTGTAATTAAATTCATAAATCATGGAAACATTCATTCTTTAAAATGCTCTTTATATTAATATATAAGTATAGAGGGATCATTTAAATTTAGCTTACTTTCCAGGTCTGCTGCTCCCTAGTCTGCAGCATAAAATCAGTCTTTTTGGGCTAAGGAATGGAGTATTTTTTAAGCAGACATTAACTCCCAATAGGAGCTGTCACGAATGTGCCTGCGGCTTAACCCTTTAGAGTAGAAGTGAATTCGCCCAAACTTTTGAGTTGAAGTGACTTCACCAAAAACAGTCTTTTCATGCTTTCTTGTTCTGATGAAAAAATTACGATAACCTATTTGAAAACAAAATCTGCCAGAAAATCGAGAAGACTCACTTGCAAAGTGATGATTTGACCTTAGGTGCTGTCTGTCCTTCTCTATCCACACCCTACTGAGATAACAAAGGAATGTACGTTGAGGATGAAATATGCCACAGAACTGGAAAACCCAGACAGCCAGACTTGCCAGGCCAGGCTAGGAGTTTCCAAAAGACAGGAAACAGATGGAGTCAAGGTGAGCAAAGGTGAAGTCCTGAGGAGGCGTGGGCTGTCTGTCTGCATCAGCAGTAGGGATGTCGCAGAAGGTCATCTTGGCATTCATTCTCTGTTTTAAAAAATTAGGAAGATTTATATAACAAAAAGAACCCAAGATTGATGTTATACAATTGATGCACCTGTTTAATGCTCTCTTCCGGGATGTGGGGAGTTTTTGAAACACTGAGGTGTGTAGCAGACCCTGTCTGTTTCCTGCTCAGAGACCCTCGGTGTTCACCATTGTCATGCCATGTCCCTGACCCTAGGGGATCTGCTATGCTCAACAGCCTTGCTGCTTTACAGTGGTGGTCACATCTCTGCCATACGGCCACCAGAGGCTGCAGCAGGAAGATCAGACAGACACTAGATTCTGGGGCTTTGAACCCCTCTGAGTCCTGCACCCTGAGCGGCTGGTGTGGCTTGTATCCCAGGTCTGAGCCACCCCTGGAAGGAGCACTTTGGTGGATTCTCTAATATCATTTTACTTTGCTTGGGGAGGGGTGTAAGCCACAGTGGTTATCAACATAGAGACATTATTTTTGTTTATAAAAATGAGGCAGATAACAGAAAAGTCATGACCATTATTTATTGAAGCAGCAGCTTGAAACAGAAGACCAAACTGAGCATAAAGAACAAATTGCCAGCAACACACAGGGGTAGACTGCTCCTGGCTCTGAAGTCAGTCTGCCTGGGTTGGCACCAGCTCTGCCCCATCTCCTTATGTGTGAAATTACTAACATTAGTAGTTCATGTAGCAGATGTATAAACCTCACAGGGTTGTTTGAAATTAAATGAGTTAACATATGCACCACATTTAAAACAACATCATGCATGAAACTCTTGATAAATGTGGACTTTACTAAAACAATATCACAATTTTGAATTATCTCAGTGAAATTCAAACCATTTGCTGTAAGAAAAGGAATACATAGGAAAAAGTGAACCTCTAAGAAATAAAAAGTAATTGCTATTTCATTTTTTTTTCTTTTTTTGCAGTTTTTGGCTGGGGCTGGGTTTGAACCCACCACCTACGGTATATGGGGCCAGTGCCCTACTCCTTCGAGCCACAGGACTGCCCTGTAATTGCTATTTCAGATTTAATTTAGCAAATAAAATGAATATTGCTAAATACCAAACTAATAAATAGGAAAATGAGTTTAAGAAATTATCCTAGGGAACAAAGCAAAGAGAGAAAGAAAAGAAGGAAGTGTGCAAAGTCAGGAGGAAAGACCTGGAGTGTATCATACACATGGAATAAAAGTTTAAAGAAGAGAGAATGGAGGAGATGAAGAAAAAGAAGCAAATAATATTTTTGGTTTGTAGCAAAAATCATATTATAACAAAGATACTTGTACCAGAATGCTTATTGTAGCCCAATTCATAATTGCTAAGTCATGGAAGAAGCCCAAGTGCCCATCAATCCACGAATGGATTAATAAATTGTGGTATATGTACACCATGGAATATTATGCAGCCTTAAAGAAAGATGGAGACTTCACCTCTTTCATGTTTACATAGATGGAGCTGGAACATATTCTTCTTAGCAAAGTATCTCAAGAATGGAAGAAAAAGTATCCAATGTACTCAGCCCTAATATGAAACTAATTTATAGGTTTCATATGAAGGCTATAACCCAACTATAGCACAAGAATATGGGGAAAGGGGCAGAAGAGGGGAGGAGGGAGGATGGGTGGAGGGAGGGTAGTTGGTGGGACCACACCTATGGTGCATCTTAGAAGGGTACAGGTGATACT